>JAJPUD010007759.1:0-55070 GCA_023553655.1 Myrmecobius fasciatus | reverse complement strand
CCAATCATTGCTCCCTTCCCAGCAGAATGTAAACTCCTTCATCACAAGCACCTCGCAAAATATCTACTATATATATGGGACAGCGAGGTGATGCAGTGGTTAGAGCACCAGCCTTGAAGTCAGGAGGACCTGAGTTCAAAGCTAGCCTCAGACATTTAACACTTCCTAGCTGTGTGACCATAGGTAAATCACTTAACCCCAATTGCCTCAGAAAAAAAAGAAAAAAAAAGATATCTACTATATATAAGGCACTTAAAATTGGTGAAGTTACTTACTTACTTTGGATTTTCAGGAGATGAGAGAGAGGGGGCCAGGAGGGAGAAAACAATGGGAAAGACATGAAAAGGAGGGCAAAGAAATAGAAATGGGAAGGAAGAACAATAACAAAATAAAGACAAGCTAAAGACGGGGCAGGAAGGAACCACAACAGTTGTATTCATTCAGAAGTGTTATTAAAACCACTCAAAAAACTGGAGAACTCTATCTTGTTTTCCATGATGACTTAGACTTCCAGAGAATTGAGTAGGGTGTCATGGATAAGTCAGAGGAAAGAATAAGATCACTTTTGTTACATTGACTTAATACCATCCCAAAAGACAACAAATCTTCTTTTACTCCAGCTTTTGAGGGTGATATCTTTTGTCAAGATTTCTCAGTGGAGCATACTCCCAAAATATTGAAAGGTCATTGTTAGTTCTGTCTTCTGGCAATCACTAGGTAGAAATATGGGCTGCATATTTTGGTTTGGAAGAAAAACCTTTACTCCTTAATGGCCACACATTTTCATGTCACTGATCTTTTTTTTTTTTTTTTTGACTAATGGTTCTAATCCACATGTAGCAAAAATGCATGGCTGCACACGTGTCAAGAACTACATCTCATCTGTCTGAGAGAGTAAATGGAGAGAGATTCGGTTGACTAACTGGGCAAGATTTGGATTCTCTTGACACTACTGTTCTAGTCCATTCCTATCCAACCTATACACTGTTCCAGACAAGGGGTTTGCCTGGTATTGATTAAATCCATAGCTTTGTTACTGTAACCAACAGTAAAAATCACTCTTGATGAATATGATTCTCTGTAAAGACTACCTGAACAAGCAGGTGATTCTCTCAAGGTCTTCTTCATGTAACCTAATTTGTCTCTGTGAGTATATGTCTACATGTGCTATGGCCTAGTTCCCTGTTACTTTTTCCTTTTAGGGTTGATACTCTAGGAAGGACAGAATTCATACATTTGGATTCTTAGCCTTTCCACAGGTGAGAGTAATAAAGAGAAGTTCTTCTTAGGCTAAAGATATCAGAACTCAAGATTGATCCTTAGGGGAAGAGAACTGGAAAGGAATTCCCATAAAACAGAAGGATAATAGAAATTTGGGCTACAAAAGAAAATACAGGTAGACACAAAAAGAAAAGCTGGAATACATTTAAACCTGGAAGGGAACATGCTCATTCACATGGTCTTAATAGGAAATCATATACATCTATAAGTTAGAAAATGTGCATTGTGGGACCACTCAGAATAATTCCTATACCTTATGGACTATACTGGTCCAAAGGGAGGATGCATTGATATCTCTCCATAGGAATGAAGGGTTGTTTGATGCTCTCCAAAAGAGCAAGAAAAGTTTCCCTTCCAGTCAAAATCCTCAGATCAGAGGCCATTCTGCTTCTTTCAGGCTAACTAAAACCCTACAATTTTGTTTTCTTAGTCTGAGTGTGCTTACTTGGGGCTCTTTAAGGGAGAGACATACCAAATTCTGATGTTGCAAGGGGAAATCTTGAGAAAATAAGCCAAATAGACTGTTATTAAAAGAGGCCCCTAAAGATGAATGAAGTATGTTATATCAGGGGCCAGGCCAAAAGAATAAGGAGATGACATATATATCTCAAAGAAAGACTTCTCTGTTAGTGTGAAACTCAAATACCTCAGCATAGGAAGTTCTAGAAAACTCATTTATAAGAGAGATAAACATAGGATTTGTTTCCTCAATTTAATATAAGCATATTATTTGGAATGAAGTTTGTGTCATACATGTTTTAAATATATAGCCAAAAGTAGATTAAAGAATCCCTAACATATATATATATATATATATATATATATATATTTAAGTTATGGCTAGGAAGAAAAATACTTAAAGAAAAACAGTATTTAATGATATACAGGGAAGGTTAATTTTTATCTTTTACTTTATAGATAATGTTCAATATTAATAGGTTTTGTGCTAAGATTCTTCTTATGACATCAGTATCATTAAAATTTATATCATTAGTCACTGATGACAGGCACTGTAGCTGTTACAGATCTGACAGAGGCATATATATATGTAAAACATATTACATATAAGTTATATGAGAGGAAGCATGATGTAATGGGTAGAAGGCTAGTCTTGGAGTAAGGAGATAATGGGTTTAAGTCTTGCCCCGGAAATGTTGGATGTGTGATCATAATAAAGTTATTTAACCTCTTAGTACTTAAGGGAACTCTCCAAGACAATGGGGCTTCCACATGGGTACTTTTCCACATGGGCACTTTTTTATATATATACACATATGTATATAAATGTACACATTTATGTACATATGCATATTTGTCCCTGTATTTATATATATATATATATAAATATTTATCAGAAATATTTCTATATACATATGCATACACATATATATCTGTAGATACACATGTGTATCTACAGACATGTATAGTATATGTATACACATGTGTGTATACATAGATATAGACAGATTTATTTATTAAAAACCATTAATAGAATTTGGCAAAAAAAAAAAAAAACCAATAAGGATTTTAAAAAATTTACCTGGAATAGAAAGTTTAAAAAAAATCAGATAATTTTATTTCTTATGCTCTTGGGATAATAGAACTTTGTCTTCATTTACAATTAAGAATCATCATATCTATAATATCTGTATATTTGAGCTTGAGAATGAGTCTGGCTAATTGTACTAGAGTAAGAGACATACCTTTGTCACCGATACGGGAGATAAGCACGTTTGGCCACCAGCACTGAAATTGCAGAAAACCTCAATGGCATCAGAAGGGCACCCAAGATTTGGATCTATCCAATATTTTCCTATCAATTTATAGAAAAAAAGAATGGATTAAGTGTTAAACTAAAATGTATTTGAAATATTCTTAAAGATTGTTTGGAAGATTTTTAAAAAATGTTACAATCTTATTTTTCTGGGAAACTATTACATTCCCAAAACTCCAATGTTCATAAATATGTTTTCATCCAGCAATGAGAGAATTGTTAATAATAAAATAAATGGAGAAAAATCATTATAAGGAATCAGAAAAGTGTTTTTTAACTATCTTCATCTCATCAAAGATCCTAGAGAGTTAAAAGAGAGCTTAGAACTTGCTTAATCTAACACTTTCATTTTAATATGTGAGGAAACTAAGATAGGGATTAAGTGACTTGCCAAGGTCACAAAAAACAGCAGTAAAGCCAATACTAGGACCCAGGTCTTTGGATTCCCAGTTTGAGACCTTCCTGTTATCTCATGTTGCCTTCTAGTAGAGTCAGCCATGATGTCATGCATTGATGTATCTTTAGACCAGATCATCACACTGGATGTCCCCAAAGTTCCAGAGCAGGTTTAACCTATTGAAGCTTTAATATTTTAAGCTCAAATAGCTTAAAACTGCACTAAGACTTCTGGGATACTCTGTTGAATTAAGGAAAGAACATTTTGGTCAAAAATATGAAGTTGTTTTTGTAAATCACTAAGACAAATATATGAATATTTCTACTCTTAAGTACAGCTAATAACATATCAATATTCCTGTATTCATTTTCTTGGTCATATCATTTTTTTTATTTGCAAAACATATGTATGGGTAATTCTTCAACATTAACCCTTACAAAGCTTTCTGTTACAAATTTTCCCCCCTTACTCCCCACCCCTCCCCTAGATGGCAGGATATCCATTACATGTTAATTATGTTAAAATACTGGTCATATCATTTTGGTGGTTTATCTTGAATGTGAAGTCCCTCCAAATTTCCATATCTCTTTCACTTGAAGCTCTTGACACATCTCCCCCATTTTGTACTTGTGAAACTTATTGCTTAAACCCAGGTATAGAAATTTACATTTATTAAACTTCATCCCATTCAAGTTGGTACAATCTTCTGGGCCATCTTGTTTAAATATGGATTGTCATCCAATCTATTTGCCTATTCTTTTTACTTTGGTGTCATCTAACAATTTGAAAATTATTCCATTTATCTCTTTACTCAAGTTATTGATTGAAAAAAAAAGCAGCAGGCCAAAGATGTCTAGAATGCTTCAATGAAAATTCCCTTCCAAGATGATGTCATACCATTAATGATCTAGAAGTTTGTAGAGGAAAGAAATCTAGAAATTTCTTTTGGAGAAAGTTCTGGTGACATGTACTTTCATCATTTCTTAGAAACTGACATTTTCTGTCAGAAGTCTCTGAAATGGTCTACAAAATAATCTCTATTGTCTGTCAGATTTAGGAAATAGGTGAATATTTATCTTCAGCATCCTTCTTCCTCATCTTGCTCCCTTTGGTAGTACTTCAACAAAAGTAAGCAACACACATATAGGGAACACATATTTTGATAGATGCAAGTGAAAATGGATCTACACTACAGAAAATTTTTGCCAAAATATTTGTTTAAACTGACAGATTGGGCCCCCTTGAAGATTTTGGCCAAAATGATTAATTAGCAGGTGTTCCAGCTTCAGATGGAGAGCAGATTTGCATATGACAGCTAGGGATGATGCTGTCATCAGTGCTGCTCACCAGATGCCTGGGACTAACTATATTTACTAATCCTGCCCTTTGAAACTGGTGCTCTGACTAATTTTTCCTTACCCCTCACATCGAGGGAGAAAGTTAGCACAGATAGAGATTTGTCTTTGACATTTCTTTTTTCAAGGAGGACTGGAACTGAAGAATATCTTAAAGGACCAAGTCATATCATTTGATATAGTGAATTTACATGCAATAGGGGCTAAAGGATGAAATTTTTTATTTCAGAATGAAATGACAATATATGCAAGTTATTATTTGTATTTAAAGTATTTTTCACAGATATGAAGAATTATAGTAAAATTACATACAAAAATATTTTTAAAGAAACATGTCACTTGATTCTTCTGTTGTTAACTAGCTTTTTGGGTGAATCAGTTTCTCTTTCTATGTGTCTGTCTTTGTTCTTGTCTCTCTCTTTCCTCCTGTCTGTTCCCTCTGTCTCTGTTCTCTCTGTCTCTGTCTCTTTTTCTCTCTCTCTCCCTCTCTGTTTTCAAGTAAAGGAATAAGCAAAATTTCCCCCCGTAATTGTGGGTGGCAAAGAGTCTGGGAAATGGCCTGAGCCAACCTGAATGAGATTGTTGGCTACTAATGATAGTAGACTTTCTTTTGAAAGTGGAAGTGAAGCTCTTTGCCATCACGTCTTTGATTATTTAGGAAGAGCGTCTAGAAGAAAAAGGTAATATCCTTCCATCATGTTAAAATGCTACTTGCTAGAATAGAAATGTAAAAGACTATTTCGAATTTCAAACCTCCCAATAAAAAAGTTTAATGACATCACAAAACTGAGAGCACTTACCATTTGACACTTTACGTTCACAGTTAAGCAGATCTCTACAGATGCGAGCTGGGTTATCTCGTGTGCCAAGAGGGTTCTTGATGCTGTATAGTAAATTACTAAGATAGTGCAGGGTTTTGAATATTTCTGCACTGTGGTCCAGTAAAGTCACTTCAGTATTCTGGTAGTTCTGTCAAACCACCGTGATGATCACATTAGCAGGGAGCAGCCATCACAGAAGATTAAATCCAATGACCAACACAAATCACAGACAGTCAGGAAGCATGTCCATAACATGGAAAGAATCACATGGGAGGGAAATGTAAAGTAGAAGAAAATTTAAAAATATATGGATATGTTTTATTAATATCTACCTACAATAAAAAATTGAAATACTTCTTTTTCTCTTCCCCGCTTTACCCAAAGATTTCATTTTGTATATTTGCAAGAAATCTAAGACAATAATGGAAAAAGTATTATACCTACTACAGTATGTTCTTTTGATCTTTTGTTGCCTGGTAAGTATTTGATTAAGAAAGCCAAGGAGCAATGATAGTCAATCCTCTTTTTAGGAGAATAGCTGACTCTTTCTACCACTTTACTCTAAATTCTTCAATAGTAAATCATTTAACAATGTAAAGATTGTGCCCTAAAAAATGTTAAAAAGCATCCTCTGTATACATTTATGTTTAATCATGTTAGAAACAGCTAACTTTTTCCATGAAAAAGCAGTATCATATTTTTCAATATGTTTTAAATACAATCTTTGTGATGAAGCCACATTCTGGCCTCCTAAAAAATAACTCTCTATAATTTGTATACTCTACATGCCAATGTAAATAAAGCAAAATATATTACCTCCATCTGTAGTGCAGTATTTGATTCAATCAAGGCTTGAATAGCAGCATTGATATCTATTTGTTTCTGCAAAAAACAAAACCGTTTCAGATCAGCAACAAGATCAACATGGAGTACTCTAAGTGGAGGCTGTAAATTCTTAAGGCAGTGCTATTCCAGGATACCAGACATATTATCTGAAGGGGGTGTAGAGGGTGGTGGTTTATAGCTTATGGTTCGACAGTTCTTGCAGACAGGCTCTCTGAAAGGACAACATACTGCCTTCGCTCAAATCTCAAAGGTCTCTTAATTAATGTAGGAATAAAATCACAACTCCTAAATGAAAAAAACTATTTGTCCATACCATATGAAAATGGAGGAAAGATCTACTCAAGTGGAAGATGAATGAAATATGATCCTCATTTTAATGAATTGTAAAGTGAAGAATAAATAACTTTAGTAACTTTTAATAGTTGCATTCTTGGAGGGAAAGCAGAATAAAATAATACTGTCCTGAGGTAGTTACCACACTAGTTTAAACTGATACTTTTGTGGTCTTAAAAACAATTTTGGTAAGTAGGAAAATGTGCCATTACTCCCAAAAGAAATAATACAGAAAGAATTCAATCTACCACTGTATTTAATAAAAGATATTTTTAGAGAAAGACTCAACAGAACCATTAGTACAACTCAAGTCTTTCAGCAATTCTTTTTCTTTTTCTTGTTACTGAGAAACCAAAATGGTAAGGAAGGAGCTGTGAATTGGTAGAACATTCTGGGTTGGCACACACCCAAGTCAGCTAATCCTTTTATTTGAGTTCAGAAAAATCATACTGCTTGTTTTCTTGGAAACCTATAGCATGGGAACTTTCAGTAATTTTTTCAATTTGTTAGTAACTTTTGCTACTTAAACTATACTTTGATTATTCAGGCATCTCTGAGCTATATAAAGAACATACTTCTGGGAGCTTCAACGTGGTATTCTATGCTGAAGTGTTGGTTCTTCAGTTTGCTCTCCAAATTGATTTAATCCTCCTGACTAATAAGTCAGTTTGTGATGGAGGAGATGAGGGCATACTTAGAATATGGGCTACACAAAAGGATGGAAGAAATCATAGAAAAATGGTTACCATTGGCAACATTTCTATCTTCCAGTTTGCTATTAGGGTTTTCATGATAGAAGCATATTTGTGAAAATGATGTTTGATGGAAATTTAACTTTGGACCAGGTTCTTACTCTATAGACCAAAGAACAAGCATGGCCTAGCCTCTAATGGGAATTCCTGATTTAAATGCATGTAGATAACTAGGATTTCTGACTTCTTAGTTTTATTTCTATTCTATAGGCCATGTGACTGTTCTCTTAGGTCAGTCTTTTACTACTACGTGCAATACAGTAGAAGGAAACATACCCATTCATTTCAAGGCTGAAAGCAAAAATCATTCTTCACTTTAATGAACAGAGCGGAAAAAGGTATACAAAATTTCCCAAGTGGGAAACGCATATAGTGCTCTAAATACTGACATTTAAAAGTGTAACTTTCCACTATATCCTTCTAAGATGATATATAATCTCCTGACACTTGTTTACTCTTGAAAAGGAAAGGGGGAATAGGAAGGGAGCAAATATTTATTATGTGCCTACTATGTGCCAAGCATTATGCTAATTACTTAAAAATAATATGTCTCAAGGTCAGTACAAAATTGGGAAGGCAACAATATGTGTAGTGTACACAAAGCTAGAACACAAAAATAGTGCTCATCAGAAAACATTTTTAAAGTATGGAATTATTCTATGGACTTAAAAACTATGGAACTTACTCGTGGTCCTGGTGCCCCTGGTGGACCCTGAAAAACAGAACAGATTTTTTTTTAATAAAAGACTTCTTAAATTAAGCACATGTGTAAATTTCAGGTGTAAGCCTAATGGCAGATAAACTTACAGGTGGTCCAGGATGACCTCTTGGTCCTTGGGGACCCTAAAAAAAGGACACAGAATATGAATACTCTTCTTTTTGCTTAGGGTGGAATAATAGAAGGCAGTCTTTTCTTTGTAAGTAGCCAAAGAAAATTGCAAAATTGATTCAATGCTTTGAAATATATGAGGGGCTCTTTCTTGTCCTTTCTCAGGGATTATATTTTACTGCAAAATCCCTCAATTTGGTTTTTGGAGGAAGGAATTTCATCTTTTTAGTGAATTAGCTGAACACATATACATGTGAAAAGTGAGACAGGTCAAGAAGTATAACTCACAAACATGGTATTTAAAGTAACAGCCACAAAATGAGCCCAAGGAAAGAGCACCAAAACATTTTAAAAAATAACTTTTAAATATCAATTCTTTTTTTGGAAGTGGGTGAGGGGAAAAAATACTGGAGGAAGATCATAGACCTCAAAACAGAGACCTGAGGAAATAGATAAGAGATCTTTGACTATTCCTGAGACGCAGAAGCTCCTGTCCCCTGCTAGGGAAGCAGGAAGCTTAGAACTAGGCAAGAGAAAAAATAACTTGGGATATACAGGTAGAAACAAGAGTCAGGGAATGCAATGCCTGTTAACTTCCTGTGTGAACTCATTATTCTTGCTAACTAGCCATAATACTCAGTAGCTTCCTCCTGTTGAGTGAGTACATATGCTGTCAGTCACTGTAAATCTTGGTATCTTGTGGAAAAGCTATAGTTGTCCTGCCTTTAATTTCAACTCCGTTGTAGGAGGGATGAAGCTCAATCTCTATATTTTCAAATTTTTTGGAGGTTCAGTAAAACCTTGAGGTAATTTGTATGGTTTTGTCCTGTTGTCACAGAACAAGGTAGAAAACAGAAAGAAAAAGAGAGCATAAGGGCTGACTACATTCTCAAAAGAATTACTGGAAAATGCTGATTGAGTGATGACCTATCACTGCCCAGATTTCTGGGAAAAAAAGGGATACATGTGATTGATGAATTCTGTGCTAGGTGCTGGGAATATAAAGGAAAAAAAATCAATTCTTTCCCTGAAGGAGGACATTTTAATGAGAGAGGCAATTATGTCCAGAAATAGGAGAATAATATATATATATATATATATATATATATATATATATATATATATATATATATATATATGGATCCATGGAAGATAATCTTAGGGAGGGAAGGCACTAGTAACTAGGGGAAACTCAAATCAGAAATGTTCTCTTTATAGCTTGGACCTGGAACAGGAAAATCTCAAATAAACCAGAGATGCTTTGGTTCTGACAACTTAAGTCTAAAGAGCTATAAGTAAGTAGATAATTGCTCGGTAACCCAACTGTTGAAGAGCTGATACCATCTGGCAATGAATACTAGGAAACTAGGAAATAGTAGTAGCCAGACAAACCAAGGTAGCAACAGAGTGATGGATGTCAGTGGGGAAGATTGGCTCTTGTGACCAGAAGCCAGACCGGCCAAAACGGAGGATGAAATTCTAAAGAAATAGAAATGAAAGGAATAGATTGGTCTGGCCAATAATCAGAACAGTATGGAGGTGGAGTATTGACCATGGAGTATAGGAGGAGTTGCTTAAGAAGTAAATGAGATGCAGGGATCTGCTAGGGAAAAGCAAACCTACCCTTTATTCCCCAATTCTCTGTTTAGAAGAATACTCCTAAGTATAGCCAGAAGTATAGGACCTTGGAAGTGCTTGGAAATGGGGGGGGGGAGCATTTCTTGAACTCTTGACAAAGTCAGAGTTCTTCCCCCTTTGGGAGATGGCCCCACTAGACATAAGAAGGACAATATGAGTACCTGTTGAAAATGGAGGCCCAAAGTAAAAAAGAAAGAAGATTTTCTATGCTCTCAGATGCAAGTTCTTCCTAAAATATTAAGGGATTAAATAAAACCTGTTTTGTTTGGTGCCTTGTAAATCTGAGTGCTTTCAATTAAGGAGGTACAAGCTACTCTTTGAATAAGAAATGCTCATGTTTCCAAATGGGTTGGGGTACAGATTAGGGAGAAGAATGATTTAATGATTACCTTTTGAGGTGTTTCAGGTACTGCCTAAATGTGGATAGGGACAGATGAAGCAAAAAGAGACTTCTGACTGTACCTAACCATGTCAGGGAGAAATCTCTGACATAGGATTAAAAATACATGTGTGCATTCAGGTTTGCATATACACAAACATAAATATGCATTTGCATGCATATGTGTTTATCAATGAGGGTCTAAATCTGTGATTTTGTTGATGTATGGAAATACCATCTATCTCCTGCTAAAAAGGTTTCTGACAATGTTTTTTTTCTCCTTGCTTCTATTTTCTTTCAAATGTACTTTTATAAAGCATTTGCCAGAATTCTTGAAAGATGAAACAATAACATTTTGATGGTAGGATATTTTTCTGCTAATGAGATAAACTTTTACCTTTCTTGATTTTATTTCACAGATCATTTTGCAAAGTCCTCTGCTTTATCTTGTTACATAAGAGCAAAGTTTTTGCTAGTCAGGAAATTTTGTAACCTTTCAAAATTTAGTCTGCAATAAATCCACTTCTAGTAATTTTTCTTCCTTCCTTTCTTTCATGCCAGGAACTATGGAGCTAGATATATCCTGAATGTGATTGTTAGGTGCTGGAAGTGAGTCCAAGATAGCATGAAGTTACTTAATTACTGAAGGCTCCCAGGATGAGACTACTGTCACCCAAGAAACCAAACAGTGAAAGAAACACCTGCTGGGCCAAGTCCACCAGGAGGAGTCCCTCTAAAGTTTTCACCCTGGAAAAACTCTGATGTCCCTGCCTTAGTTATACATCTGACTGACAAACTTGCAATACTTTAAACAGAATGAAATTACTGTCTGAAATCTATGGAGCAGATTTATCTGAACAGAGCAGACTGACTATATGGATAGAATGAAAAGTTTTGAAAGATTGATTTTAAATATAGTTTCCAGGTAAGCAGAAGGATAGGGGAAAAACAGCCAGCACTGTTCTTAAAAGAAAAATTTGGCAAGAAGTTAGAATAGAAAGTAAGGAAATTCTACCCCACCACCATCCAGGCAGCAAAGGAGAGAGGGAGCCACAAATTAGTGATGGAAAAGACCTGTCTTCAATTAAGATTAGGTTCCACAAATGTCAAATTATAGAAAGTGTGAAAGTTTAATGTTTCTTTCCAAGAAAATTCAAATTTTCTGGTAGCCAACGAGTTATAACTTTCTTTGCATTTTTCCTATTGCTGAATAAGACTATAATGTTATTGTAATTTGGTTTCTAGAGCACTAAGGCAATATAGATTCCTAAAACAACTTTCCAGAAAATTTGCCTGAACATTGTATTTTCAATATTTTTACAAAGAGGCAATATGTCTCAATTTGCTTTGATTCACAAACTCATTGCCAATAAAATTATATTCACAAAGGTCCATTTGTAGTATCACTATCTGAGACAGACCCCTTGGGTATATTATATTTCTGAAATACAGTAAATCTTTAAGAGTCTTTAGTCAATTAATTATTTAAACAATCACTTTAAACATAAAACTTCATAGAATGCATTGAGAAATCTCTAATGATACTTTAAGAAATGCTACTGGCTTTTTTCAATCCAACAACAGCATAAAGTTAATTGGAAATTTTTACAAATTAACTTAATGTTCTCCAGGAATTACTGGTTTACCTTTATAAATCAACATCAACACTAATGAGATTAAAATAATAAATGCATTACAATCAGTTCTTTTACATTAAAAGAGAATAAACTAATTATTTTATTGTTTCCATTAATATTTTAAAGCAGTTAACTAAATTGTTAAAAGCAAAGGCCAAGCTCCTGATTGTTTTTAGGTTATTTGGTATGAAACTTTCTGAACTGAAATAAATATACTATTTAGCAAAAAGCTGATGCATGTGTTTATGTGAATTGTAATTGCTTAGAAGATCATATTTTGTTGTCTTCTTTCCCATTATCTAATCAGATTGTTATTTTATCCTAGGCTTCTCTCAATTTTGTGTGTAAAGTTTATACTAGTTAATTTCTCATTATTTATAAACAATATGAAGATGGTTCTTTCCTATGAAAAGAGAATAGGAAGGATACTATCAAGGTGATCTATTCTAACTTTCCATATACTATATGACTACTTGGTACCTAGTAGGAGCTTAATAAATGCTACTTGACTGACCAACTCTAGAGCATGGCTTTTTAGTTTCTGCTTTAAATCTTCCAATGATGTCTCCATTATTCGTTAGCTCTCAAGCCTGTCCCTTTTATCATTGTACTTCTCTGTTCTTCCTTATTTTAATTTGAGAGATAATTCACCAGTTGGTCCCAATGCCAATTATCTTATCTTCCTACATCTTTTTTTCCCCCAGACTTAAGAATCTGGTATATATGTGCCTCATAAGAGAAAACTTCCTTTACCTTGCCATTCTTCAAATATGGTGGTCAGAATTGGGGCATTGTATTATATCTACCTGGACACTATTAACAGCTCCTAATGTAATAATAGTAACTAACATTTAAATAGTGCTTACTATGTTCCAGGAGCTTTACAATGATCTTATTTGATCCTCACAATAATCCTGGGAAATAGATACTATCACTATTCCATTTTACAAATGAAGAAATTGAGTTAAACAGAGGTTAAGTGACTTAGTGTCACATAGTCGGGAAGCGTCTGGGGCTAGCTTTGATATCAGGGCTTCCTGATTCTAGGCCAGGAACTCTATCTGTTGCTATCTTGCTTCTTTCTAGCTATTTGGAAATAGGAGATAAAATAATGCAATGTTCCCATATCTCATCAGAGTAATAGTCTTTAAAAATGAGAAGAGCAACAGGGCATGTTAATGCATTGAGGAGTCACTTATGTGGAGTAGATTTAAACTTTTTGGGTTCAAAGTTGACCCTTTGTTGATTAAGAAGGGGCAGGACTCCTTTGACCTCTACATCTGGAATAGAACATAAAATGCAGAGGGTACAAATTTCTTCCAATTCTTTAAAAATTTTATTTTTAATTTATAGAATAAACCCAGTATTTCTATAACATAGTATAACAAAGATAAGTGCACATGAAATTGCAAACCTATTATGTACAACTTATTCTTTTAAAATATATAATAAAGTCATCATGCAAATCATTTCCCCTTTTTTTCTTTCCTCCCCCCATCCTAGAGATGGCTATCATTAAACACATGTATATATGTATACCCACAATCTATACCTACATATATGGTATAGATTGTGGGTATACATACATACATATACATATATGTATATGAATATAAACACACAAATATGTGAAGTCATTCTATACATCAGTTTCTCAGTTCTTTCTCTGGAAGCAGATAGCATTTTCCTTTAACATGAGTATTTTTAATGGTCATGCAAGACTTATTCACTCAAAGTTGTTTTTAAAACAATATTGCTGTTACTGTATACAATAATTCCAATTCTGGGGAAGTAAAAGAGTAGGCTATAGAGGCTTTAATAGGTTTGTACTCGGCCAACCTGGAAGAAATGGTAGAAACAGTGGAATACACACACACACACACACACACACACACATATATATACACGTATATATATGTGTGTGTATATATATGTGTGTGTGTGTGTATGTGTGTGTGTGTGTGTGTGTGTGTGTGTGTGTGTGTGTGTGTGTGTATAGGGCTACTTTCTCAACCTTGGATTCTTTTTTTCTGGTAGGCAGGATAAATGACTTAGCCATAGCATTTCTATTTCTTTCTTTGAATCTATACTAGAGGCTGCATTTCTCATTGTTCTCAAATTTTACCCCCAAACCTCATTGTTGCCTTTCCCAATCTTCTTGTCCCCATCAGTCTGTCTTTTAATTACTATTTCTATGTTTTAACATTTACCTCCCCCAATGTGAGACCTTTCTTCTCCAATAACAAGCACCATGTAATATTTTTACCTTCTTTCATTTTTGAGGTATGACCTACTTACAAAGCAAAATTTTCCCTCAGAATCTCAGACTTGGAAGGGATTTTAGAAGACATCTAATTTTTCTCAAAAAAGAACAAAAATTCTGTTTGTGGCATATTTACCTAGTGGTTGTCTAGCTTAGCACGAAGACTTCAAGTAAGGAGGAAGTTTCTACCCAGAGTAGCCCATTCCACTTTGGGAAAATCCCATGGTTTGGAAATTTTTCCTGATATGACATCTAAATCTATCTTGCTTTAACTTCCACCAGTTATTTCCATTTATGCCTTCTAGGACTAAGTGGAAGAAATAAAATTTTTCTGTATGATAGCTCTTTAAATACTGATAGAAATCTATCATGTCCCATCTCCTATATGGTTACCCCTTCTCTAAACTAATTCCTCAATTCCTTCAAAATTTCCTTATGGATGAATGAATAAAAAAGTTTTTTTTAAGCAATTACTATGTTATGGAATGAATAGTATGCCATTAATTCAAGGTAGAACAGTGCGGCAGATTAACAACATAACATACAGGAGAAAATGAACACAGTAGAATGATGTTTAATAAACTCAAAGACTCCAGTTACTGAGTAAGAATTTTGAAAACAAAACTGCTAGGTAGTTTGGCATAAGTTAGGTATAGACCAACTTCTACTCTATGTCAAGATTAGCTTCAAATAGATACATGACTTAGACATACCAAGTGACATCACACATTAAAGGAAAAAAAGAAGAAATTGCTATTTGCATATGGGTAGGCGAGACTTAATTTTCCCCAACAAGGAACAGAGAATCATGGAAGATAAAATGGACAGTTCTTATTATATAAAATTAAAAAGAAAGAGAAAGATGACACATATATATAAAAACATGGTGAATTTTTATTATAGCAAAGAATTAGAAACCAAGGAGACTCCTAGATTTGGAGAATGGTTAAAAAAATTATAGGCTATGAATGTAAGGAAGGAAATAAACTAGCATTTATTAAGAATCTATTCTGTGCCAGGAATGTACTAAGTTATTTACAAATATTATCTCATTTGATCTTTACAACCTTGGAAGTTAGTATTATTATTATTCCCATATTACAGTTGAAGAAATCAAGGCAGAGATTAAATCACTTGCTCAGTGTCACATATCTCAAGTAACTGAGACTGAATTTGAACTCCAATTTTTCTGACTTCAGGCACAGTGCCCTATTCACTGCACTACCTAGTTGACTAATACAATGATATGGCATTATAAGAAATGACAAAATGGATGGTTTCAGAGAAACCTGAGACTTGCATAAACTGATATATGTAAAATGAACAGAACCAGGAGAACAATTTACATAATAACATCATAATAAAGAAATACAACTTGAAAGACCTGAGAACTTGGATCTGTTCAGTGACAATGAGGTTAATGATCAAGAAAAATGATGATGATGATGATGATGATGATGCATGTTATGTGCAGAGGAAAAAGATCCAAGATAGAGAATAAGTATATTTGGATGTTGCCAATGTGGGAATTTATTTTGCCTAATTGTGCATATTTGTTGAAAACTGTTTTTCTTTTTTTTCCCAACAGCAGTGTATGGAAGGGGAATGCCTCTGCCATTTCTAGTCCCATGCTGCTGAAAGGGGTGGGTGGAAGGAACATACCTATACTGTCTAGATACACTACAAATTTATTTTACCCAACTTCAACTGGACTTTTTCTATAGTTTTTGATGAAAAGACCTTTTATTTTTGCCAAGTCCAGCTCTTTTACATGTCTACATGATTTTGTTCTCTTCTGTGTTTTTCAGCATATTGCATCCCTCAATCATGGAGAAAACACAAGATTTACTAGAAAGAAAACTGGACTTGGAGTCCGAAAGATGGGTTCAAATCCTGCCTCAGACACTTGCTAGCCATGTGACCCTAAGCAAGTTATTTAACCTATTTTTCAGTTTCCTTATCTATAAAATGAGATGGCTGGACTTGATAGCCTTCTTCTTGCTCTAAATCTATAATTCTATGATCCATCCCCTTTCTCTAATCTTCAACCTCTGCCTACCTATATTCGCCCCCCCCCATACTTTTCAAATATATGCAAGTCTATGTCATCCTAAAATGCAAAATAAAAATAAACAAAAACTTTTAGATCATACTATACCCTAAAGCTATCATTTATCATTACCCTTCTATCAGTCCAAATCCTTGAAAAAAGCACATTTTGTGCCCCCATTTCCTTTTTTCTCACTTCTTTTTATACCTTCTGCTACTTCATAACTGAATTGGAACCATTATCTCTGAAGTAATCACTGATTGCCAAATCTGACAGTCTTTTCTGAATCTTCATCCTTCTTGAGTCCTCTGCTGCATTTGACATTCATAACTATCTTCTCCTGGATAATCTTTCCCAAACATACTTATCTCCTTACTTCAGATGTCGATTGCCTTGACCAGAGATGTCAACTGTATAGCTAGCCAATACTCGTGAGTGTGAGTTGAACTAGATTTAAATGTAATTGGGAAATATTTAACAAAATAAGTGAAAATACAATCAAGTATTGATAATGTTATATTTTAAAATGAAGTCAATATATATCCCTCATAGATCCTCACATCTGCTTTAGTAACTTCTGTTTCTATGAGTCTGATGCTACTGATAGAAGATTGTGACAGCCTCCTACTTGGTTTTCCTATCTTAAGTCTCACTTGACTTCAATTTAACCTCTCCATAGCTGTTAAGTGTTTTTCCTTGATGGAATTGATTGCTATTGCTCTACTCACTATACTTGGAATGGCTCCCTATTTCTCTACTCTGTATAAAAAGCCTTTTGCAACCTGGTCTCAACCTATCTTTTCAGTCTCATTATATATTATTATTCCTCTTCTCTCATTTTATGACACAAATTGATCTTCTCTAGATATTTTCCATAGCACAATCAACTATCTTTGCCTTTTCATTGACTCTCCCCATATGTGTGGATGTGTTCCCTGTTCATCTCTGACTCAAAGAATCTCTTCCTTTAATATTGACCCAAGCACTGCCTTTCTATAGGAAGCCTTTTCTGGACCATCTCCCTTTCCTTCATCCTCCTCCAACTGCTAGAGCTCTCATTCTCCCTTGCATTTATTTATACTTATTTTCTTAATATTTATTCTTTATATGCATTTAGATTTCCTTAACTCATCTCCATTGCTCTCTTCTTTTCTGATCAGGGAGCTACTAATATTTTCTCTTTAAAGGTACCTTCCATCTCTTCTGTATTTATTTTGCATATATTGATTTTTTTTTTTTTTTTTTTTTTTTTTTTTTTTTTTTTTTTTTTTTTTTGCTTTTTGCTGAGGCAATTGGGGTTAAGTGACTTGTCCAGGGTCACATAGCCAGGAAATGTTTAGTGTCTGAGATCAGATTTGAACTCTGGTCCTCCTGACTTCAGGGCTGGTTCTCTAACCACTGCGCCACCTAGCTGCCCGCATATATTGATTTTTGTCTTCCCATTAGAAGGTAAGCTCCTCAAGGACAAGGACTGTTTTAACTTTTATTTTTTATTCTTAGCCTATAGCTGGAAAGTAGTATGTACTTGAAAAATACTTGTTGATTGATTGATTGTAGTTTTCCCTGCTTAGAAGGTAATTCCTTTGGGACTAGGGATTGCTTTATTCTTTATTTTAAAATTAATTTCATTTTTAATTTGTGGACTCAAATCCTGTTTTATTCTTTGTATTTGTATCCTCAGAGTCTGGCACAATACCTGGCACAAAGCATGAGCTTAATGAATCCTTGCTGATTGATTAATGACCATTGAAGTGTATATCAATATTGAAATTTTACAATTCTCTGCTACTCAAGGAAAATGGATAGCATTTCAATCATTTAAGAAGCATTTATTAATGCACCAGGTATTGTGCTAGGAGCTAGGAGTACAAACATTAAGATACAATGGTTTCTGCCCTACCAGAGCTTATAAGGGGAGATGCTCTATACATAGGTAAATGAATGAATATAATTTTGGGGGGAAGATATTAGTATCTGGAGGTTGATGGAGCTAGGAAAGAATACATGTAGAATATGACACTTGAGCTGAGCCTTGAAAGAAATGGGGTTTGAAAAAGTGGAGGAAGTATATTCCAGACTTAGCAAATAGTCAATGCAGAGCAGATGAATCAGACTTCCATCTATCCAGTCACACTTCCTGGATGGCTGTCCATCTCAGTGGCAAGGGGGCTATCCTTCCTGTGTCCCACTGTATTCCAGTGAAAAAAGTACTTAGACCATGTTCTTGTTTTGTTGTTATTGGGAAGGGAAGTATCCTTTTTCTCTTGAAATGTCTAATGAAACAATTATTCCATTTCACGCAATTGGACAGTGAGGAATTTTGCAGAAGTTTTTAAGAATTAGTGTGGAAAGAAAACTGAAGTGAGAAGGGCATCAGGAAAACTGATTTCGAGTAGGGGGCCAATCCTCCAGATATGTGATTAGATGCAACTCACCTAACTTCTAATCTTAATTTTGTTGCTTAACATCAGAGATTTCTTCTCATTCAACCCCTTCTTTTTTTTTTTTTTTTTTTTTTTTCCAGATAAGGAAAATGAAGCTATGGGAGCTTAAAGGAAGTCTTCAGTTTTTTGTGAGGAAGGGTTTTAATGTAAGCCTTGTTACATTGTAACTATATAAATGTAAACTATAAAATGTTATAAAGAAGTGAGTTACTGTTAAAGTTAGATACAACTTGTTATAGGGACAGGGACAGGAACAGGAACTCTCTCTATGTTTTCAAAGGTATAGGGGGAACTTCAGAACAAGACGACTCCTTCAGCTAATGCAGGCAAAGCCAGTATTTCTCTCTCCCTCCTTTGCTCCCTCCCTTCCTCCATTCCTCTTCTTTCTCTTTCTTTTCCCCCCTCTAACACACACTCACTCTCTCTCTCTCTCTCTCTCTCTCTCTCTCTCTCTCTCTCTCTCTCTGTTTCTCTCACACACACACACACACACACACACTTTCTCTCTTTCTTTCCCCCGCTGTCTGTCTCCTTCTTTTCCTCCCTCCTTCCTTCCTCCTTTCCTCCTCCCCTTCCTCTTTCTCCCTTCTCCCCCCCATCTCCTTTTCTCTCCCCTTCCCTATCTTCCTCTCCCTCTCCCTCCCCTCTGTCTTTATCTCTCTCTTTCTCTCCCCCTCTTCCTCCCCCTACTCCTTCCTTTCATCTGTCTTTTTTTGTCTGTCTCTGTTTCTCTTTTTTCACTCTTTCTGTCTCTCTCTGTGTCACTATTTGTCTTTGCCTCTCTGTTTTTCTGTCTCTCTGTATCTCTCTCAGTCTCCCTATCTCTCTCTGCCTCTGTCTCCACATACATACACATGTGTGTGTGTGTGTATATGTATGTGTGTGTGTGCAACAGCATTTTAATTCAGGTTTCAGTGACTCCAGAGCTAGTTCTCTATTTCCTATCCCTATTATCTTTATTTTCAGCATATTTTTAAGCATATAATATCAGAAATATTCCCATTTTTGTTGTTGAGTCATTTCAGTCATATCTGACTTGAGTTTTTGACTGCATTTGGGATTTTCTTGGCAGAAATACTGTAGTATTTTGCCATTTTCTTCTCCAGTTCTTTTTCAAGATGAGGACACTGAGGGGAAACAGGGTAAAGTGACTTGCCCAGGGTCACACAGCTAGTAAATATCTAGCCTGGATTTAAACTCAGGTCCCTTGATTCCAAGGCTGGCACTCTATCCACTGTGCCACCTACATACCCTTAAATATTTCCCAAACTTTCTAACAATTCAGCATAAAATGGTAACAAATCATACTGAATTAAGAACAAAAACACTTTAAAAACTTACCATTTCACCTCTATGGCCCTTTTCACCTCTGGGTCCCTGAAAGAGAGAAAGAAAAGGAGGATTTGCCTGGTGTGTTAGTTATTACATGTTCCTGTGGTTGCAAATGAAATTTCAAGAACATGACAATCTGTACTATTTATGTTTTTTTTTTCTACCACAGAAAGACTTTTTTCATTAGTTTGTGTAAATTCCAGTCCTCCTTCTGATATATTTAAAAACACTAATTGATGTTCTGTTCTATTAGTCTTACTATCTTGAATTCCATATTTGACTGTGGCTCTATCTCTACGACATCAAAATAACCAGTTTATTCATTCCTTCTAGTCAAAACAGTTATTTCTATATTCCTGGGAAGCCAAAACCTAAATTGTGGAATTCTTATTACTGTTCAAAAGAAAGAGGGGATCCTTTTCTCCTGATACCTCTTTCTCTATAATTTTGAAATCCCTATTTCAAAAGCATTTCTTAGGATGGGAAATACATAAAAGGAGGATTTGTTAAAAGGACACCTAATTACATTGTGCATTTTGGGAGAAACTTATCCTCTTGAAGAAAAGGAGCCTTAAGCAATCTGCACATAAGCAGATCCCAACAAGTCTCTTCTACTTGGTTCATTATTTCTCTGTCATTTACAGTTTCTTTGGCTGATTAACATTTTATCCTTATATGGAGAATACATTTTTAGTGATTTAGTGTACAGACACCCACTTCATCTTGATCAATCAGCCCATGAAGTATGAAAGCATGAAGTATGATGCTTTCATTAGATTTTCCCTTGTAGACTTAAAGCTTAACAGTGGGAATGCTGAAAGTTTAGAGAAATGTCCATTGATAACCACATGTTTTTTCCTAGCTGTAAATATATTTCAATGTGATGCTTTCTTTTGATCCTTTCAAACAATGGGATAGCATCTCTAATAGCAGAAGAATGTTATTTTTCTTTCCTCATTCCCATTTATATGCATTTAATAAAAAATTTCCAAATTGTTACCAGATGCTAATTCTTCATAGGACTGAATCATCCTTTGTCAGCATCTTAATTTTTTATCTATTTGCGCCTCTCATTTTTCTTTCAAAAATAATCAGGCTTTCCAATTTTTTTTTACTTTGTTGTAGGTTCTTAACTATGGACTATTTAAAAGGTTATTTTGTAATTATTTCAATATAATTGGTTTCCTTTGTACTCCTTTGTATTTTGTTTTATTCATTAAAAACTTTCAGAGATATACAGTAATTCAGAGGGTTGGGAATAAAATTTTAGGAACATGACAATTTGTACTATTTATGATTTTTTTTTACCCCATCAGACTTTTTTTTTTATTAGTTTGTACAAATTCCAGTTTTACTTCTGTTATGTTAAAAATGCTAACTGACGTTATGTTCTGTTAGTTTTGCTAATTATAATTTTGTATTTAACTCAGGCTTGGGCTTCAAGACATTAAAATAACCATGTAGTACACTTAATCTAGTCAAAACAGTTATTCTTTGCTATTCCTCCCACTAGACATTCCAACTCCTTTCTCAGGGAATTTTCACTTCCTATCTCCCATGCCTGGAATGCTCTCCCTCCTCCTCTTCATCTTCTGGTTTCCCTGACATCCTTCAACTGTCAGCTAACGTTCCACCTTCTGTAAGAAATCTTTGTTAATGCTTTCAATTTATTATCTTCAATTTATCCTTTCATCTTGTTTGTTTCATGTCATCTTTTCCATTAAATTAGTAAGGTCTTTGAGAGCAGGAACTATTTTTGCCTGTCTTTGTATCCTTAGGCTCTTAATAAATGCTAGTTGAGTAACAGAGAAGAGGTCCATAATTTTTGCCAGAGTGGCAGAGGAACTTGCAACACCAGAAAGGTTAAGAACCTTTCCCTATAGAAAAATATAGTTTTATTTCCCTGAAAAAATTCTCCAAGTAGTTTCCTCCTTATTCTCCTACAATAGGTCTTCTATCCCCATTAATCTACTTAAAGTGATCTTTCCAAGGTCGTCAAAGACCTATATTGTTAAGTGTTCTTTCATTTTTCCTCACTCCCCTTCCCTCTCTGATTTATATATATATATATATATATACATATATATATATATATATATGTATGTATGTAAAAACCCTGCTGAACATCCACATCTAATCGAAGCTCTCTGTTCCCATGGAGTTGGTGACAGTGCACTGTTTTGGTTCTCCTATCTCCATAGCTAACTCTTCTGATTCCTTTGCTTAATCAACTCCCTCTAATTTGAGAATTCCAAAGTCAATTCTTTTGTATATTTCTATATATACTCTATGCTTCAGACCATTGATCTGTTTTCATAGTTTTATCTAATATTATTGATTACTCAAATCATTTTTCTAGTTCTATCTTCTTTTACAATTCTATCAGTCATTCCCACCTACTAGTCACTGCTACTTCAAATTCTATATGTTGAAAACCAAATATATCCTTTCAGCTATATATCTATTACCTTATGACAGGACAATGAATAATTACACAGCCTTTGGTCTCAAGGAGTTTAACAGTTTGTAGAAGAGGGTTGTTAAGTTGGGCATACAAGTAAGTATAATATAGGCAGAATGTGATGAATGCCAAGGAAAGATCTCTACAGCATGAGAAGAAATCTGAGTAGGGAGAGATCACTTTTAGGTGTGTCTATGTAAATAGAGATTTAAAGGGAGTTTGTTTCATAACAGGAGCACATTTTGAATGACTTCCCATAGATGGGACAAGGGTAGGGCATTGCTAGTAATCTAGTTTCAGTGGAATATTGAATATGAGAAATTAGTAGGGTGAAATTTGGCTAGAAAAGTCAATTAGAATCAGATTTTGGATGACTTTATTCATCAAACTTAGGAGTTTTTGTTTTTTTCCTATAGGCAATAAGCCTATTTAGATAAAGAGCCATTTAAGGTTTAGAAAAGGGATACTAATACATGACTGGAATATTTGGAATATTACTTTGACAACAAAAGGATGAGGTGATTTGGAGGGAGACTGGAGGAAGTTATATATTAGGACGCAATTACGATGATTGAGGTCAGAGATGTTAAAAATTGGAACTATAACAAAAGCAGAATGGAGTGGAGATTAACTATAAAAGGTACTTAAGAACTAGAATCCACAACATCATGGATTCAGAGATTAACTGAACTAGATCTGGTCACTAATTGGATTTTGAATGCTGTGTAAGTTACAGCTTCTTCCTTTCATGGGGAATAGTGTTAGAAAGAACTGGAAAAGTATTTTTGTATAGAGGAAAAGATCTATGTAACTGTCAAAAGTTGTAGGATATGGCTGCTGTTGTAGATGGATATATTATATTGATTCTTAATATGAGAAGACAATTATTTTAAGATATTCACCTATAAAACATGTTTATGAAGAAATGGATTTCAGATAAAATTTGGACAATTTTCAGGAGAAAATCATCTATGCCATTGATTTGAAGACTTGGATCTCTTTGTTAACAAGGTAGAGTGATTATTGATGAGAGAAATGCAAATTAAAACACCTCTGGAGTACTACTTCACACCTCTAAGATTGGCTAAAATAACAGGAAAAGGTAATGATAAATATTGGAGGGGATGTGGGAAGACTGGAACACTAATGCATTGTTGGTGGAGTTGTGAAATGATCCAGCCATTCTGGAGAATAATTTGGAATTATGCCCAAAGGGCTATAAAACTGTGCATACCCTTTCATCCAGCAGTGTCACCAGACTGGGATATAGGGTCTGTATTCCCCCAAAAATCATAAAAGAGGGGAAAGGACCCACATGCACAAAATGTTTATAGCCGTTCTTTTTGTGGTGGCAAGGAACTAGAAATTGAATGGATGTTCATCAATTGGGGAATAGCTGAATAAGTTATGGTATATAAATGTAATGGAATATTATTGTTCTATTAGAAGTGATGAGCAGGCTGATTTCAGAAAAGCCTGGAAAGACTTAAATGATATGGTACTCAGTGAAATGAGCAGAACCAGGAGAACACTGTACATAGCAACAATAAGATTATGTGATGATCAACTATGAGAGACTTAGTTCTTCTGAGCAATACAATGATTCAAGACAATTCCAATAGACCTGGGATGGAAAATACTGTCCACATCCAGATAAAGAACTATGGAGACTGAATGTGAATCAAAGCATACTTTTTTCACCATTTTTTTTGTTTTGTTTTTTTTCTTTCTAAAGGTTTTCCCCTTTTGTTCTGATTTTTCTTTTACAATAGGACTAATATGGAACTATGTTTAAAATAATTGTATATGTATAGCCTATATTGGATTGCTTGCTGACTTGAGGGAGTTGATAAAGGGAGAGAGGAAGAAAAAATTTGGGACTTAAAATCTTACAAAAATGAATTGGAAAAATAAAATACCACTGAGAAAAAAATAACAAAAATACAAAGTAGAGTGATGCCTCATTTGTGTAGAAATAGTTTATTATTAAAAGAGACAGATTTCTTTGCTTACTAAAAACTAAAGACATGTAAGTATAAATAAATATCAAGGGCCCTGCAGAGATGGGAGAACAGTTTGAGATGCTCAGGCTGTAAGCATGATGGTAAGTTGCATATGTTTTATGGCTCAAAAGGATAAGACTAAGAAAATGAGAAACCACAAATATTTGAAGATTGAAGAATAATGAAAGTCTGTCATATTTCTTGGGGAGATTTGGGGGGTTGTGATTAAAAAAAAGTAAATAGTGAATCACTGAGATTAAGGATGTCAAAGCATCAAGGAAGATAGCTCAGAAAAACTGAGTCATTGCTCTTAGAGGCTGGATTCTGAGGTGAAAGGCTCAACTGATTGAATCTTGATTGGTCAGAAAGAACTGACTTCATTGGGCAAGCTCCAGTGGTTGCTATTGCCTTTCAGCCCCAGGTAGAGATGGAGAAGTTGCTTTCTTCTGCCACCTAGGGCCAGAGGAGGGAAAGCGAAAGGGACTTGGCAGCCACTTTAGCATCCAGATGAACTGAGCCCTGTTGTTGTGATCTCTGTTCTAATTGGACAGCAGTGATGGATGGGGTGGATGAATAACTGGCTGGGCTAATGATATGTACAGTCCAGAAATAGCCGGTTTAATGACTTTTGCAGTTATTTAAAAAAAGATGCTACATTCGTTGTTGTTGTTGAATCATTTCAGTAATGTCCAACTCTTCATGCTTCCATTTGAGTTTTCTTGGCAAAGATATTGGAGTGGTTTGCCATTTCCTTCTCCAGCTCATTTCACAGATGAAAAAAAAACGAGGCAAAAATAAATTAAGCAATTGTCCAGGGTCATATAGCTGGTAAGTGTCTGAGGGCAGATTTGAACTCAGGTCTTCCTAATTTCAAACTTAGATCTCTATGCACTGCATCACCTAGTTTTCTACTCTTTGCTATAGATTTTGAGTGCATGGATGGAAGAGTATGATGTGGGTTTATATATGTATTGTGATGTACTTTATTTTTTATTTGTTTGCTTTAATATTTTAGAATTTATATTATTTCTTTTCCCTGACTGTTTAATAGATGGTTATGTTTAAAATCTCAAAGTTTCATTATCGTGAATGACTGGCTCTATAAATTTCATGTATGGTATAGGTAAGTTATCTTGTGAGTGAATGGTTGTATAGATTGATTGGATTAGGGCTCAAGAGATAGTATGGTGACTATCCTGTATATAATTTGCTTTATATATATTTGTTTTCATGTTGGCTCCCCATTAGATAATAAGATTCTTGAGTGCAGGGACTCTTTTTTGAAGCTCTAGCACTTAGAACACTATCTGGCACATAGTAAGCATTTAATAAATGTTTATTGTTTGATTTATTGTGATAGTGGTGAAATACTGGTTACTTAGACATGCAACTATCAGAGCAATTTGAAACAATCAAACAAAAGCCAGAGAGAATTAGGAAGTTTCACATGTTTATGTGGGGAAAGGAAACAAGCATCTATTAAGCAATTACTATGTGCCAGGCATTGTGCTTCACAAATATTATCTCTTTTGAATCCCATGACTGAAGGTAGGTGCTATTATTACCCTCATTTTATATATGAGGTTAATATGTTAAATGACTTGTCCAGAGTCACATGGACAGTGTCTAAGACTGGATTTGAGGTCAAGTTTTCTTGACTTCAAGCCCAATGCTCTATCCACTGCACTGCCTAGTAGATCTAAGTATGAGAGTTGTGAGTCTTACACAATACACGTAGTGACTAGACCTCAAGTATAGCACACATTTCTGGTGATAAATTTGGAAGATGTAAACCTGGATGACTAGTGATACCAGTAATAGAAATAGGGAAGTTGGGGAGATGTTGAATTTGAGTTCTGAGGGGATATTTGGGCTGAACCCATGTCATTATGTCTTCATAATGTAAAGTCTAAGAGATATTGAAGGAAAGGTTCATCTCTTATATAGGAAGGCAGCCAATATGGGCTGAGGTAAGAGAAAAGCATAGTAGAGAAACCTATAGTAATGATACTGCCTTCTTACTTGTGTTAGAGATGGACTTCCATATTTGTTGAGAACTCTTATCTTTTTTTCTTTTTTTTTTTTTTTTGCTGAGGCAATTGGGGTTAAGTGACTTGCCCAGGGTCACATAGCTAGGAAGTATTAAGTATCTGAGACCAGATTTGAACTCAGGTCTTCTTGACTTCAGGGCTGGTGCTCTATCCACTGCACCATCTAGCTGCCCCGACACTTATCTATTTTTAAAGAAATATGATAAATCTAACATTACCTCTAAAATACCTCCCAGAACACATGTTTCCAATGTCCAAATAGAAGAGTAAAAATAAAATAACATTGGAAAAGATGAACTTCACCTCACAAATTGCCTCATATTTATTTTGACAAATCACTTTCTCTCTGTCCTTTCTCCTCTCCCTCACTCTCACTCTCTCCCTTTCCCTCCCTCTCTTCCCCCCTCTCTGTCTCTGTCTCTCTTTCCCTCTCCCTTTCTCTCTTTCCCTCTGTTTCTGTTTCTCTCTCTTTCTCTCTCTCTCTCTCCATCTCTCTCTGTCTCTCTTCTTCCTTGGCTTATACCAGAGAGTAATAACAGTTCACATTCATAAAACACTTTGTAATTTAAAAACACTTTCCTCAAAGCAAGCTGGTAAATCAGACTAGACAAATATTATTTTCCTCATTTTACAGATGAGGAAATGGGCTCAGAGAGATGAAGAGACATGCCTGTGGTCACAGGAATAGTAATTAGTAGAACTGGACTCTTAACATTGGCCTTCTGTCATTCCAATGTTCTTTCAATTACACTGTCCTCTTATTGCCCTTGACATTTTAAAAAATAACCCAAACCTGTGACTTGAAGAATTGGACTCTTCCTTGCCAGGCAGACTCTTTAGGCCACAGGTTATTGTCTTCTAGTTTACTGTGACTAATCCTAAGCTATTTCTTCCACCTTACACTGAAAGAAAGCTTTCTATACTTGGTTTTGAGAGAGAAGAGTGTCCTTAACACAGGGAGAACGCTTCTTTCTCTCCAGAGTCAAAAGTCAAATCAATTAGAAGTGGGAAAAAGGACTCGCTTGGAGAGTAGGCTGCTGTTCTCACTATTTATATGTATTCACTGATTCTCCTATCTGTTGTCAGCAGCCAGTCTTGAGGAGGAAAAACCAACTTCTTTTACAAATTCCAGGGACCAGCCCTGTTTAAGATTTATCCATTAGCCTGATTCTGAAAAAGCCTGATACAGCAAAAAACTAGGATATTGAATGAGACAAACTTACAGTTTTGCCTGTTGGACCTATTATGCCTTCTTTACCAAGGGGACCGGTGTTTCCCTGAAGGAGCAAAATGAAAGAAATCATTTTAAAATCAGATTACCTGTTTGTCAAAAATCCCATGACAGTCCCCGAGAATTGGTCTTTTGTGTAATGATGAAATATATCATCCATATCCTTGGTGATCATAAGAGTGAGGAATGATATAGTATTAGTACAAGTTAAGATCAAAGCATCGTAGAGAAGGATTTTGAAGGTGACCTGGTCCAAACTTGTGCTCAACCTCTGGGAGAGCTTTCTGAGCAGCCACAGTTGGACACATTGTATATTGACCTTGATGTGAGGATGACATTTTGGTCCAATTCAAGTCAGTTAGTTGGTAGGTTGTTCTTTGCTCTTAAAGAAGACCAAAATGACATCAAGTTACAATATGAGGGAGTTGAATATAGGACAGGAGCTACTATTGTGGCCAAACCATTCATTTTACAGATGAAGAAACTGAGGCTCATAGATCACAGGACACACAGACAGTAAGTAGTAGCACTTAGATACAACTCCAGATCCTTTGACTTCATAACCTTCCATCTTTCCATTTCTTACCTTTTTTTTAATTGAAGTTTTAAAATTTCAAAACATATGCAAGGATAATTTTTCAACACTGACCCTTGAAAAACCTTGTGTTCCCATTTCCCCCTATCCCTTACCCCCTCTTTTAGATGGCATGTAATCCAATATATGTTAAACATTTCCATTCCTTTTTTAAATAGAAATAACAATAGTTTTTTATTTTGTGAATTACCAATGGCTTACCTTACCCCATATGTGCTATATCCCTCCCCCCCCCCAGAGAATGCCCTGTTTATTAAGTCTTTTATCAATCAATGTATAATGTTTCATATACCAGCAGTCATATTGGTATTTATGTTCAGGATATGATCTAGGAATGGTATCAGACAAGGAACAGAACAAAGCAATGCAATACAGCTATGGAGAAAGATGAACAAAACAATGAATAAACTCTCTGTCAACATGTTAATGGATTGGAAGTTTCAGTTAGTGAAGGTCAAAGCCATAAACAACAGAAACGGGAGTTTCATACTTCTAGAATATAAATTCCTTTTGAATGAGAAAGATTTATCTGGGGCAAACATTTTACATTCTTGTTCACATTATCTGTTCTACTAATTGTCCCTTACTGGCATCCTGAATCATTCAGTATTATTATTCTGAAGAATTAACAAATCAATTTTTTTTTGCAACAAACTTTTGAGATTACAAAGTTATTTTTGGACATATTTTTATATAAATATATTTTATATATTTATTATGCATATAATACATATTTTATGTATAATTTTTATATGTGTATCTGATATCCTATGAATTTATAAAAACTTCAAACAAATTTTTTTGAGGTCAGACTTCAAAATCTAAAGCATATCATGCCCAGTTATTCAACAGCACAAGAAGTAATCTGCAATTACAGATGCAGAATTATTTGTTAACCCTAGACTATCTATCCTAATGGAAGAGGAGTGGAATATATGAACAGTTGGTTTTTTTTTCCTGCCTATCTGACTCTATCAGGCTTCTTTGGTGGATTTTCATTTTCAGTCTTGTTTAGTAATTGCAACTGTCTCATCAGGGCTCTGTCTGGGCCTTTTTTTTCTCCATACAATCTTTTATTTAGTGACTTCAATATCTTCCATAGGTTCAATTGTTATCTCTATGCAGTTGACTGACATATCCAGATTAGTTTGTCTTATGAGATCTAGTTCCACAGAGTGAATGTTTAGATATTGTAAACTAGGTGACATTTCAGAATTAATAGGTCCAAAAGAGAACTCACTGATTTCTCTCATGAACTTTCCTATAATTGTCAAAAGGCCAACTAGGTGGCCCAGTGGATAGAGCACTGGGCTTGGAGTCGGAAAAACCTGAGTTCAAATCTATCCATAGACATTTACTAGCTGTGTGACCCTCAACAAGTCACTTAACTATTTTTGCCTCAGTTTCCTCATCTGTAAAAAGGGCTGGAGAAGTAGTAAATGGTAACACACCTCTCCAGTATCTTTTCCAAGAAAATCCAAATGGGGTCACAAAAAGTCAGGCATTACTGAAGAACAACAGCAAATTATTATCAAGGGCACTATGATTCTTCCAGTCACCCATGTTCACTATCTTAGTGAGACTCTTCAGTTTTCACTTACCCATCCAAGTGACACAATGGATAGAGTGGTGGATGGAGTCAGCAAGACCCATGATCAAATTCATCCTCAGATTAATTGGGTGACCCTAAGCAAATATCCTAACTTCTATCTGCCTCTATTTCTGCCTCTCAGACAGGTTTTGAAGATCTAATGAGTTAATATTTGCAAAGCTTAGCACAGTGCTAATTATATAATATGATATAATTATATTATATATTATAAAAATATATAAAATTATATAAATGCTAGCTATTATTATTATTATCACCTCACATATTCAATTTCTTGTCAAATACACAGCAATTCTTAGAGTCACCTCTCTATGCAACTACTACTCTAATTCAGGCCATCATCATCTCTCACTTGGACTATTTCAATAACCTTTTAATTGAGATCCCTCTCTCAAGTTTCTTTGAATTCTCATTCAACTTCCATAGTCTCCAAAGTAATTTTCTTGAAGCACAAGTCTAACCATGGCATCTCCTATGTCTAGTGATTCCCTATTATCCCTATCAAGCAAGGATCAGGTATAAATTCTTTTAAAAAATTTTTCAATAGTATTTTATTTTCCCAAATACATGTAAAAATAGTTTTCAACATTCATTTTTTTAGTTGAAATTTTTTTTATTTTCAAAACATTTGCAAGGATAATTTTTCAACATGGAAGCCTTATGTTCCAATTTCCCCCTTCCCTCCCACCCCGTCCCCTAGATGATTTGTAATCCAATATACAACATTCATTTTTATATAAAGTTTTTATTTTTAAAACATATATATAGATAGTTTTCAACCTTGTGTTCCAATTTTTTTTCTTCCTCCCTTCTCCTTCCCTCTTCTACTAGATGGCAACTAATCCAACATGTGCAATTCTTCTACAGGTATAAATTCTTTGCTTGGCATTTAAAGCTCATGACAACTTGGCCCTATACTGTCTTTTCAATCTTACATATTACCCTCTCTAAACCCTCTTTCCCAACATAGTAGAGGTCTTTCTCTAGAACTCCTGAAGGGTTATCAATAGAACACACAGGCTATCCACCAATATTGTGCCTTCTAAACTCTCATCATCTATTATTGGGCTTCTTAAGTTTTTTCCATTTGCAACTACTTTTTTTGCTTGAGAAATTTTTATGCAATCCTGGGTACAATAGTATATAAATGTTTATATATATATATATGTACACACATATATATACACACACATATAATACTTGCTGATAATCATAATTTTGTGATCCCTACATTCAGTTACAAGGCCCCGTATGGGGTCATGATCCACCATTTAAGAACTTTTGATCTATTAGAATAACCCACTATACTCTGGGTCGTTGCCAGTCATCTGGACTTTCATCTGGCCACTAGATTTGGGGGAGAGAGTGAGACTGAGGACTTTGATTAAATCCAATTCATGAGCAAGTCAGTTCCATGATCCAGACAACCTGAGTAACCTGCAGTTCTGTATAGGGACAATCCAATTGTTCTCCTTGTCCCTTTGCACTGATTGTCTTGCATGCCTGGGGTTCTCCCCCTCTTCAGTATTGTTTCTAAAATCTCCTGTTGTCTTTTAATACTCATTGTAATCACCCTGCACAAGGTCTTTCCTGTTCCCCAGGTACCTTCTTCTCCTTGTATCTAGCTAATATTTGTTTTTGTTTTTTTTTTGTATCTACCTATATATATATATGTATATATATATATATGTATATATATATATATATATATATATACACACACACACACACACACTTATTTTCCTTGTTAAAATGTAAACTCTCTGAAGACAGGGAGTTTTACATTCATATACCCAGTGCCTAGCTCAGTTCCTGGAACATAATAGGCACATAATTAACAATGGATAATGGATTGGCTGATAAACAGATATAAATTTTTGGGCAAACTGCTTAACCTCTTCTTAGCTCAGTTTCTTCATCTGTCAAATGAAGGGCTCAAACTACATAATCCCTAAGGTCCATTCTAACTCTAAAATTTGATGAAAATATGAAAACCCCTTCTATCTCTTCAATTTCAAACTTTCTTTATAAACTTGATGAACACCTTTTATAAAAATATTTAAAAATATAAATATAAAATATATTTAAAATTTTTTTTTGGCTTCTGCTAATTTTCAGGACGTTTAGCAAGAATAAATAGAAATAACAATTAGCAGAATGGGTAACATGAATAAGGAGTTAAAGATAATATTTGCTGTAGACAAGCCTACCTGTAAATGGTCCAGTTTGGTATAAAAAGAAGTGACTGTGGTTTTAAAAAGCGTTGTTTAATTATTCTCGACTTTGTGACCTCATTTAGGGTTTTCTTGGCAAAGATACTGAAGTGGTTTCCCATTTCTTTCTCCAGCTCATTTTATAGATGAGGAAACTGAGGCAAAAAGAGTTAAGTGACTTGCCTAGAATTACTCAGCTATTAAGTGTCTGAGGCCAGATTTAAACTCACAAAGATGAGTCTTCTTGATTCCAAGTCCAGTGCTCTATTCACGGAATCATCTAGCTGTCTTTAATAAGTACCAACTTCTTATATCTCTTAATATATAACAAAAGAAGTCATCAGTGTATATTCAAAAGAGTGATGGACCCTAATAGTGCTTTTTTCCTTAAGAATGAAGTGTTCAAGTACAGAAAGGAAGCTAAAAAAATCAGTTTATTAAATCAAACATTTTAATGTTGCAAAATGAACTTTATGACAAGAACATGACATCCATAGTAAATGAAAATTCCCAAATAGTATTTTCTAGCTAAGTAGAATTTAAATTTAAACTCACAATTTGGCCAACAGGACCTTTAGGGCCTAGAATTCCAACCATGCCAATATCTCCTTCAGGCCCCTAGAAATACATTTAAAAAGAGAAAAAGTCTTATCTGGATATGAACATTTTACAAATGAAAGAGATTCATATGAATATATAAAGAGCTGATTGTCTAAAAATGAAATGTGAAAGAATAATAGAAAACATATGAAAACCCTTGAGATGCAAAAAAAATCACTTCAATAAAACATGGTCATTATTTCCCCAAAAATATGCTTTAAAAAACAAAGAAAAATGATTTATACAATATTCAATGAAATCCTTAGACTAAAATTTGGAGATTATGAAATGTGAAGAATTTTTTAAAAGGATACAGTATCTGGCATAAAGTCTCTGCTACATAAATGCTTCTTAACTGACTATGCACTTTCTAAAAATGGTACTACATATGTTTAATATATGTTTACAATGCACACATATACCATATATACAATACATTTATAATATATGCATATATGCATATTATAAAAGGTGTATGTGCACATTATATATAATGCATGTATCTATGAACATTATATGTGTATAAACATTACAATTAATGTATTTATATATCCATATTACATAATGTATGCATATATATAGATTATACATAATCTATGCATATTATTTATGAGCACACACATATGTAATGTATGCATACATGCACAATGCTATATACAGCATATGCACAAGCAAATGATATAATATATGTATACATGTGTACCATTTGTACATAACATGTACACCACATGTATAGTATATGTATACATGCATTGCATATGTATATGTGTATATGTATATATGCTTCAGTATTTGAAGGAGCCCCGATTTTCTTGGTATTGATACTTCTTCCTCCAATACAAATGGCATCTCCTCTATGACTTAGTGATGACTCACTTTTGCTTATTACTTTCATCAAAATAATCCTGTGAGCTTGGTAGTACAATGTTATCATTATTGCAGTTTTGCAAATGAGGCAATTAAAACTGAAGAATTAAATGACTTGCATGGGATCATATAACTAGCAAGTGTCTGAATCTGGGTTTGAACTCAGGTCTTTCTCACTCCAAATCCAACTCTTTATTCAGTGTAATACCAGATGTCCTAAGCATCATCTTGCATGATGGGCATATTTTGTCACAGTATAAATATGCAAATATGTATAAATATGTATAAATGCATCTATGTGTAAATATATTTATAAACCAAATATTACTAAAATGGGAATAAATGTTGACATTCAAACATCTTTTTTACAGATGGATAAAAAGTAGTAAAAAATATGCAAACCTACTTTTGGACCTGGGAATCCTTGAAAACCCATCAAACCTTGGTCACCATGGTCCCCCTGCAACATGAATAGAGATGATGGTGATTATTCCACACTGATCAATTGGTTGTTAGAATGTATATGTGTCATGTATCCTTGTTGGCACATACAGACTGCCCTTTCATCCCATGATCTCCATGTGGTCCTTGATTGCCTTGAGCTCCTGGGTAACCTCTTTTACCTGGCTTCCCAGGATGACCTGGTAGCCCTTGCTCGCCCTGTGAACAAACGGACAGTTATTATTATCTCTGAAGTAGAATATTAGAATACATTACTGTATTGTTTCTCAAATGAATCAGGTTGGCCAAGGAACTCTTTTTAGAGAAGTCCAGTCATAATTTGTGTGTATTCTCTTTCTCTGTGATAATTTTTTCCTTTCCCCCCAAATACAGAAAAAAAGCAAAAGAGAGTGGTTGGGGGAGATGAAGATAGTATGACTGTGGGTGTGGGAGAAGGGACTGCTTGACATTTTAGAAGTTGGAGTCCTGGAACAGATAATAAAAATGAATATGGTGGTTGGGTTGGGGGCAAAGACTCAAAGTCACAAGACAGATTCTGCATAGTCTACAAGGGACCCAAGACCAAATACTGCTGATCTGTACTGAAAAGGAGCTTGTAAGAAAGTTCTCATAGGGGGCTTGTCATAGGAGGGCTTCCTTTCTCTAAATTTGCTAATTTCCTTGAGTTTCAGTAGAATTGAAAATTTAGGAGTGAAGCAATCAGGAAGGGGGCTTGGTGTGGAAACAAGGGGGTATTGTCACCATTTGTGCTTTACCAATACAGTTCAAAAGGCTTTGTAGAGAAGTGCAGACAGAGTTAACATTGTATTAAGACAATTTCAAGAGGTGGTTCTAGACATGGGTCAGAAACCTCCATTTCTGGGTCACTTGTAGTCTGTGATTGTTACTCCTAGAAGAGCCCACTGTTAATGAAATACAGCTCACTTAAGAGGTAGATGCTAATTCAAAAGGAGACTGTGACCTTCACACCAGGAAATTATGCATATTGCTTCCTCTGTTATTCTGTTCATTTGTTGCTTCTTAGGTTCAGTCTTTAAAGAGAAAATCTGTTCCCAAGGAGACATCCTTCAGGAAGCAGATGGGAGCAATAGTTGAGGTCTGAAAATAAGATCTTCCCTATCTTTGTGAAGGAAGCAAATAACAAGGAGGAAAAGGAATTATAAGAATTTTAAAAAAAACAACATTCAGAAATTCCAAGAATAGTCACAAAGAATGGATCCCAAGATTGGAATGGATCTTAAAGACTGTCATCAAAATGGTACTTATATAGGTATATACTCTATAGCACCCCACAAACAGAGATACAACTGTTTCATACAGACCTCCATCTGGTGAGGGGTAGCTCACTATTACCTTTCTAGGCTCTGATTGTTAGGGAATATGGGAAAACACTTCAAACATTGGGTTAATGAGCTGCTCCATTAAACTGCTTCAAAGGAGAATTAGTAAATCCCTTCTGATCAGCAGTTGGGACTTGGATATGGCCCACTAAAGGATTCCTCTACTATTCCTATTCTTGCATTAATTTATTAAGAGTTTAACATTTTACCACCCATTCATGTAACCATTAATAACAATCAACTCATTTATTTTAATAGAACCAGAGTCCTAAATTACCTTTGGTCCTGGAACTCCTTCGGTTCCTGGCATGCCTGATGAGCCTTTTATTCCTCGAGCTCCTGGAGTCCCAGCAATTCCCATTCTTCCAGTATTGCCTTTCATCCCCTAAACAGAAAATGGAAACTATGAAACTTTATTAGAGATTCCCGGGTCTTCCAGCTTCAGGAAATCTAGAAGGTCTAGTTTCCTAATGTTCTGCCTTATCCCCTAAAGTGTTATCTAAATGGTTTATCCTGAGAAAGAATAAGTCACAGAGTGCTAAGAGTTGGAGGGGACTTAGTCCAATCCTTTCATTTTACAAATGACAATTGAGATATAGAGAGGTTGCTTGCAACCATAGCTAGTTTAGTGACAGGACTAGGGTTAAGAACTTAGATTTCTTGACTATCAGACCAGTGGGATATATAAGGATTGATAGTTAAACATAGTTGGTTTTTTTTTTTTTTTCTGGGATGTTGTGTGGCTTGAGACAGGAGAAAAGACTACATGACTTGTTTTTGTCCTGTTCAATTTTTTTTATTTCATAAAAACCATTCCCCTTCACTATATCCAAACATAGTTTTGCAAAACTAGACAATATAAGGAAATATAATTAATATACTTTTTAAAGAAATATAATAAATACAACAAATATGTATTATGTAATAAATATATATATAAATTTTGTTATAAAGTAATATAATAAAAATAACAGATATAAGACAATATAAGGAAATCTAATTAGAGAGATTCTGAAAAGATCAGAAAAGGATTTGCTAGAAATGGAATTTAGCTCTAGGCAGAGAGGTTCCCACCCATCCTGCTTCTGATGGCAAAGTGAAAATATCCCTCTTGGACTATGAATTGCTTTTAAAAAATGCAGATTCATAGGGCATCACAATTCTAAACAATAACTTAAATCTCCCCAGATTTGAAAGGCACATTGATCTTTCTGAGAATGTATGGGGTAAAAGCTTGGTAGATATATACTTTGTCTATTTTTAAGTTCTTGAAACCTCATGGCCCTGGAAGATATAATGGATAGAAAGTTGGTCTTAGAATCAAATTCAAGTTCTGCCTTAAGCATATACTGGTGATGTGATCCTGAGCAAATCACTTAAACTCCCAATATGCCCTAGGCAATTTTTAAAAAGCTGTGCAGTGTTATTCATTTTTGTCGGTAGAATAGGCACAGAATTTTCACAAAAGAAAAATAAAACAAAATAAAATCTTGTTATTAGGAAGGCACACTCTCAAATGTCCCCAGTTAGAAAAAAAAAGGAGGGGAGGTTACACAGTACAAAAATAAATCATGGCTGCACAGAAAGCTCTTTCATGACTCAGAATGAGTTTGGAATAATCTGAGAAAATTTAATCACAATGGAAAAAAAAATCTAAAACTCTAGTATGAGGAGAAAAAAAAGACAAGTCCATTGATTGAGGAAGATAATATAATACTAAAAGATGATAGCAAGAAAGCCTGATTGCTCAGTTCTCTTGTGCTTACTAGTTTGACAGTTTATTTTATTTTATTTTTTTTATTTTAAGCTTTTTATTTGTATAACATATGTATGGGTAGTTCCCCAACCTTGATCTTTACAAAGCTTTCCAATACAAATTTTACCCCCAGTCCCCTCCCCTCCCCTAGATGGCAGGAAGTCCACTACATGTTAATAATGTTGAAATGCTTGAGAAGTTATGCAAGAAAAATCCTATCTACAAGAAAAAAAAAGAATCAGAGAAAGGCAACACAATGCAAGCAAATGTCAATAGAGATCATGAAAATGTTACGTTGTGGTCCATATTTCATGTCCCTCTTTCTGGGTGTATATGGTTTTCTTCAGTGAACAACTGGAACTGGTTTGAGACAATTCTTTATTGCAGAGATCCATTAGTTTGACAGTTTAAAGACAAGAGAGCACCTAGCTGTTTTGAATAACTTTAAATTTCTGTTTCTAGATGATTTCTATTTCAGTCCTAAATTATTATTGTTTATTATTATTATTTTATTGTCCAACTCTTCTTGACCCCATTTGAGATTTTCTTTGCAAAGAAACTAAAGGGGTTTGCGATTTCATTCTCTAGTTCATTTCCTAGATGAGGAAACTGAGGTAAACAGGATAAAATCACTTAACCAGCATCATACTATCACATCAGACATTATAACCAGCTAAGAAGTGTCTGAGGTCACATTTGAACCAGGTCTTCCTGATCTTAATCCTGGTACTTTATCGACTGCATCACCTCATTGCCTCACAACCTATAGATGTGATCACCAAATTGTTATGGGAGATCTTTACAGAGATAAGAAAGTTTCAGAAAAGTGAAGATAATGATTTTGTTCTAATTTTTCATTTAAAGAAGAATAATCAGGAAAGCAAAAGAATTCAAACTGTTACACATGGGAACTGGCTGAAAAAATCAGTAATGTTTAGTCAGGAGAAGTGAAGAACTAGGGTAGACAAAATCAGTCTTCAAATATCTTTCTGTCCTCCCTCCCTTTCTCCCTTCTTTTCCTTCCTTCTGAAAAAAAACTTTTTTAGTTTTATTACTAATTTTTATATTTTATTTATACTGAAAATGAAGTCAAGTGAAATAGAAGTTCACAATTTCACATTCTATTCTTTTTTCTTTATATAAAATGTTCATATTGGGTAATATTTGTTAAGTTCATAATTTTTAAAAGATTCACATACATATATTAGATAAAGTTCTAGATTAGGAGTCATGGGCTCTGTCACTAGCTATTTATATTACCTTGGGGAAATCAGGTACCCTCTCTGGACCTCAGTTTACCCATTTGTAAAATAAAGGGGTTGATCTTGTTGGTTTATGAGGTCCCAATTAGTGATGTACACATGCCTAGTGCATTGCTCTTTCCTCTGAAGCCCAGGAGTGCTTGTTGTCTAGGCTCCTCATTTAGTACTTAGCTTATAGATAGCCATCTGATCCCTGAAATAAACTCCTTTTCTTTTTAATAGGAATATTCCTCTTCTGATGCTATGTGGTTAGGAAGAATTTTTCAATAATGAGAACTGTCCAGAAAGGAAATGGATTTCTTTGTGTAGCAGTCAATTTCTTGTCACTGGAAGTATTAATGCAGGTGTTAAATGATCACATGTCATATAGTCATTATAAGGGGGATTCTAATATGAGTGGGAGATTAAAACAAAATACTTCTAAGGTTTAAATTTGAAATTGTATAATCTTACATATAATTTAGAATATTACTCTTGTCAAAATATGGTTTGTAACATTAATAGCATATGATATCTCTAGGAAGACTACATCCTACATCTTTCTAGCAATGCTGAAATCAATGGGAAATTTTCTTGGGCAAGAAATATTACTGATTCCTAAGGAGTATCTTTGTTTTGGAAATGCTCCTAAAATTTTTTTGTCATTTATAGCTTTCAGAACACCAAAGCCATGGTCCAGCTGCCATAAGGCATCTATCATGAGGATTCCTCAATGAGGAATCATGAGGGACTGCAAAGTAAAAGTCCCTCAAACTGCTTTATATATTATGATGAAGTTTAAATCTCAGAGTATAACAGGAGTTAGAACTTCTACTTGTTTAGCTCAAGTCTTTCATTTAATATATACTTTTAAGTGTTTTATATTCATCACTTAATAGTATTTTTTAAGACTTATAAAGTGCTTTGCATAAGTTACCTTATTTGATCCTCACAACCAACTTTTGAATTAGGAACTATTATACCCATTTTTCAGATTAGAAAATTGAAGTTGAGAGAAGTTAACTCAGTTGTTCAAGGTCATCCAGTAAAGTATCTGAGGCAGGATTTGAACTCAGATTTGTGTTCCTGACTCCAAATTGAGCATCCCATCCATTATGCCACTTAATTAACTCTAATAATGAAAACAATACTAATAAAATTACAGCTAACTTTTAGTGTTTTGTTTTAAAAATTACATATATCACATCTTAATTTTCTCCTCAAAACAATCTGGAAGTTTTTTTTTCCCCAGAAATGAGGAAACTGAGATAACTAGAAGGCAATTACTTGCCCCGATTCACATAATTAGTAAATGTCTGAGATCATATTGGAACTCAGGTCTTCCTGACTCTATGTTTAGTACCTAATCCATTATGAAATCTAGCTGTATTTCTCTTGTGTGTAGGAAATAAACACTCCTATATTTTCCTTTGGGGAAGACCCTAGATATGAGTCAGAAAGTTTTAGGTAAATTGTCCCTAAGGTGCTAAGTGGGGGAATATAATAAATTGAAAAGAATGATCAAAAATAGTCTAATTCCTCTTCCTTAAAGGCCAGAACTTCCAGGACTAAGCATGATCTGAACATTGTATGTTGGTCCAGAACAGATGGGCACAATAATTGAAAGAAAATATATGTAGAAACTTAGTCCCTTGGGACCACTGTATCGATATTGTTAGTTATTATACAAGTTCCAGGCTCTGTGCCAAGGATTGGAGATGCAAAAAGTAAAGGTAGTCTTTGACCGTAAGAACCTTACATCCTAATACTGGGAGACAAAATATTTAAGAAATGGTAGTAAGGGAGGGATGCCCTAATCTAGAAGTCAAGGAGGTTGGAACCATTGGACATCTTTTCCAAAATATTGACTTAATTTTTAAAAATTATGAATTTAATAAATCACACAAGAAACAAGTTTTTAATCAATTGATATGCTAGGCACAAACCTGATCATTTCTATTTACAAAAAAGAATAGAAAAGGAGAATGTATATGAAACTGCAAATCTCTATTATACACATAAGAATTAGCATATGAAAAGTACTTTCTGAACCTTAAAAAGTTTAGATAAATTCTAGGTTATATCATCATTTGTTGTTGTTGTTATTATTAGTATATATTATTATATTATATTATCATTAACATTAATTAATATCATATGACATAAATATATTATATATAACAATATATAATGCATAATAAATACAATCTAGTAATAGATATAACAATAACATTATTATATTATTATTATAATTCTTATAACAATTAAGCTTTTACAAAGTACAAAAATTAACACAGTAATTCTTATGGTCTTGTTTGTCTATTTCCCTCTGAATTTCTCTTTTCTACATTTATACTTGTTTCATTGATGTTTCTGCCTTCCACATCACTTTTACTAGCTCCTTTCTTCTATAAATTTCCCTTCCAAATAAAAATCCTCCCTTACAACAATTAAATATAGCCATGTAAAATGCATGACCATGTCAGAATATGTACATCTGATTCTGAACCTCTAATCTACCACCTCACTATTAAAAGCTGGAAAGCAGAATTCATGATTAGACTTCTGCTTGTTCATTACATCCATCAGAGTTCTTCTATCTTTAAGAATTGTTTTCTTTTACAATTTTTAGAATTGTATGAATTGTTTTCCTTGTTTTGTTTACTCTGAATCAGTTAAGTAAGTTTTCCTATGTTTCTCTGAATCTGTGCTTAGGCAGCTAGATCACACAGTAGATACAGGTTTAGGTCTGGATTCAAGAACAGTTAAGTTCAAATTTAACTTCAAACATGTGATCTTCAACAAGTTACTTAACCTTTACTTGTTTCTTTTACTGCAAAATAGGGATAATAACAGCTCTTCTTCCCAGGGTTGTTGAAAGATATTATTTGTAAAGTGCTTGGCACAGAATCTGGCATATTGCAAATGCTTATTAAAGGATTATTCCCTTTTTTTAGCCATTTCTTACATTATTCCATTTTATTCCATTATATTAATATATTATAACTTGCTCAGCTAGTTCCTACTTTTTATTTTTAAAATTCTGGACTTAACATTAAATTGAAAAGAACATTTGAATATGCAAAATAGGACAGCGAAGGAGTATTTTACATGAAACCTCTTTCATACAGCTTGCTTCCCCTTCTAAGCATATTGTAATTTCAACCAGAAATTTTCTCAGCTGTTCTACTTGTCTATGCTTCATTTTCACTTTTGTTTTGTTCTTTTTTGTACAAATTTTTGAATATCCAATTATTCACTGATCTATTCTTTTACTCTTTAGTTGATACAAGTTTTTAGAGATTCAAAAATTTTCCCAAGGATTGTCTTGTCTGGATTTCTTTTGGTATGGTGTCTCACTGTTGTAATTTTAAATCAAATTATTTATTGTTCCTATAGTTTGTTCTTTAAGTCACCAAATCTTTGAGATTAGATTTGATAGTCTCTGTTAAAGTTTGAATTCTTTCTTCTAGTGCAATCATAAAAATGATGTTTTATTGCATTGGTCACTGAAGACTGTTTAATATTTCTCCTTTTTTGAATTTGTTCATGAGGTCTGTATGTCATAACATATGATACATTTTTATAAAACTAGTATGCAAAGTTCAGGAATACATATATTACTTTCAATGACTATTTCATAACTGCCAAGACATATGTCTCATATTTTAAAAAAAAATCTAATTTTAGGTCTATAGTTTCTTACTTATTTATATTTATATCATTTCTTTTAAAATTTCATATTAGTTAAATATTAATTATTTTAATTAATGCAAATTTATTATTTAGATTATTTATTATTTATGTATATCTGTATTTCTTATTTGTATTGTATAAATCTGGAAGGGATATGTCAATTTTCCCCTCATAATTTGGCTAACTTCTTTTAACTGTTTATTTGGCCACACCATTTAGTAAATATATATTCAAGATTCATATTATTTCATTATCTATAATATTTTTTAATGATTTAGCTACTTTTAATTATGTCTATTTTTTACTATTGTCTTACATTAGGTCATGATTCTGCCCCTACATTTTAAAAAAATTCCCTGAAGTATCATAGTAGCAAAATAAATTATGCTCTAATCTCTTATTTTAGTTGTGTGAACCATTAGATTTCATGTTTTCTTGTATATAACACATTGTTGAATTCTGTTTTCTAATTCATTGCATTGCCCTTCATTTTATGGGTGAGCTAATGTCATTCACATTCACACTTATTAAAGTTGTTAATTTTGTGTTTTTATCTATCATCATATCTTATACTTTTTTCTCTTTGCAGAAAAGAAACAAGTGTAGAAAGAAGGTATGTGATCAATGGTATTTTGTAACTGAAGTACTTTGTTCCCATTCCTTTGTCTTTCCTTTCTTCACCAAGCTCAGAGCCCAAACTCTAATAGTTATCCCTTGTTTATATCTTTTTGGCCCCTCCCTTGGTGCTCTATATATGTCTATTGTATTACCATTGCACTTTGTTCCTATTCTTTCCACAAATGCCCAGGGTATTTGTGGGAGAATGTGCCCAAGTTTTTGCAAGGAAATGTTTTATAGCTACTTACTATGCCATCTTAGTAAATCAATGCCTTTGCTAAGGACAAATTGCATCTACTGACAGATTGTTAATGAAAAGTACATTGGCAAACACTTGTGACCTATAGTGTTAGAAATATATGGCCATGGGTAATTCTCCCTCTCTCACTAATAGGGCAGGGTACTTTTAGTACTGTATTTAGATTTAATATATTGAACCAGTCAGTCACACAAATAGTCCTTTGCTTCCCTTACCTCAGACAAATAAAATTTTATACCTGGTCAATAGTAAAGAATGCTCATTTTGTTTATTTTACTGGAGGTAAACTCCCTTGGGAACAGAGTGATTGAAAGGATTTGGGTGAGTAAATATTTGGTGCTTATTTACAAAGCTTCATTTTATGTAAATAAAGCATTTATGGTACTTTTGGAATTCCCCATTCCTTTCCTTCCTCTTCCAATGACCATAAATATCCAATAATCAAATGTTGCATTCAAAACATATTTATTTAGTGACATCTAAATCAAGATTAGTAGCATTCCTGAATACAGGTAGGGATATTTTAATATTATAAGGCTCTAGAGAAAGGGAAAGATCTGATCCAAATGTTGGTCAACAGTTTGGTCTTCGTTATTAGTAGAAGTAGGGGATGAAGAGTGGAATTTTTACAACTGGTCTGAGGGATAAGGTCAAAAGACCTGAGTACAAAATGCTGGAGCAACTGGGACCAGTTCTATCTATAAAAATGACCTTTTCTTATTTTTTGTATAAGGGAGGGACACTGACAACTTTGGTCTGTAGTTCAACTTCATATAAATCTGTTTGGGTTGCTTTGTCAAAGCAGTTTATTTCTGATTGTTATCTATATCCCAATTTCATACCTAAATCCTATTTAGACCAAAGGCTTCACTACAATTTTGGGATAGTTCCTTGATGCTTTAAAAAAAGATGCAGGTAGAAATGCTGACCTAGTCTGTCTGTCCCTTGAAAGGATGTCCAGGCAGTAGGCAACAATGAGGTTTCCTGCTAATTCTCACACAACAAAGATTTGTTTAGGAGCAAGTTATGCCAGAATGCATAAGATTAATCTCCAATCCATTCTTAGTGAACTCTAATATTACAATATTGTCACTTTTTATAACTCTATTTAAACTGTTTCTTTCTCTCTTCCCTTACTCTCCATTTCTTCTTTCCCTCCCTCCCTACTTTTCTATTTCCTTTTCTCTCTCCCTCCCTCTTTTCTTCTTTTCTCCCTCCCCCCCACACACAATAACAACATTCAATTAATTTCATGAACATTTTTTTTGTTTTAGAGGTAACATCATCTGAAAGAAGGAATCTAGCAAGTAAAAGGCTGCTATTTCTGAGTCATTCTGTTCCAAAGTGCCACTTGCTCTATTGTACACTCTGTCAAGCTGATTATCTGGATTGTTTTGAAATGGACCAGACAACCTTATGTCTTCATATCTATTGCTTAGATTTCTAGAAGTAGATACAAATCAGTGACTGGGGTGTTCACCCAATAAATAGTATCACAATAGCCCAATTGTCTACATTTTAGATGTCAAGTTGGTCTTTTACAATTATCTTAGTACTGGAAGACCACACACCATGTTATTCAACATCATGACACACACTTCTTCATTATTACATTACTTTTCCTTTATAATATGGATGATGGATTGGAATTTGAAGGGATTATTATTTTTGTTATCATTATCATCATTGTTTAGTTCTTATCTTTTCAGGGGGTTGAGATAGAAAAGGTATAAAGTCAAGTTACTGTTCTGTTAGTTTTCTTTTATAATTAATTTTCTATAGATTATTGTATTTGTGGATGAAATTACTGCTTTTTATAGTTGAATTAAAGCAGTAGGATAGATGTTAGTTTTCTGGAGGCTTTGGGAAGCCAACTTTGGTGCAACCCTACCAGCAGACAGGACAAGGGGGATAATGCATGCTCCTTTCTGTTCCCTTATGATTTTGAGCATCTTTATCAGGTCTCCATATTTTGAAAGTTTTTCTTTCCATGTAGCTTGGATTTTGTGAATATTAGATATGGTGAGACCTATTAAAATACCACGATTAAATGTGTTGATTAAGGTCATACTACTGATAATAAAGCAAGAATTATAATTAATTTTCTTAAATTCCTGGATTTTTTTTTCTGCTTCACCAGATATTAAAGTTCCCACAACTTTATTCATTAAGGAAAATAGCATGATCCTAAAGTTAGGGACTTTTTCTTAATGCTTCACTCCTATTTCCATATTTTACATTTCCTCATTCCCTGTTTTCAGTGGAAACAGAAAAACTATTCACTGCTATCCATATAATAATTCATGTTTAATTGGGAAATGGGGCAGCATTTGTCCTTGAAAACCATGGGTAAAACTAAACTACCATTTCAGCCAATACTTTTATCTTCCTCCCTAGCCAAATTTTTCATCTTAGTAGACAGATTGATTGATTTGAGACTATTTTTCTCTGGAAGCGGTTCTAATGAACAGGAAAATAGCCAAAACATAAACCAAAAGAGAAAAATGGGCCAAAAAAGTCTGGATTATCCATAACCAGTTAGTCAGCCCCTGGATAATCCAGAGTTGACTAAATTTATGTAACACACATTTCACCAAAGTAAATATGTTTTATTTCCAAATTTTCTCCTAAGAAAAAGGCTATATTACAAATAAAAACTACATGCAAATAAAAGTTGCCATAGTTTGGCTCCCACTTATGGGCCAGAGGATACACAAAACCCAGCTGGGATGCAAAGTTTCTTGTGTTCACAATGTGGGCTTCCATGGTAGTCCTGCTGTTTTCTGCTCATGGGGTGCCAAGTTTGAATAGGCCGAGATTGTTTTTTTTTTTTACTCATGGTAGAAGCAAACCCCAACGAAATCCTCAAGATTTTCAGTGTCTCTTTTAGGATGAATGTCACATCCCTATACTATCCTCAAATTTTTGCAAAAAATGAAAAAAAGTCTCAACTTATCACAGAGTTAACTTTCTTCTCAACAAAAAAGTTTTATTATTCATAGCAATAAAAAGAATTTGTTAGCCTTCATTTGGGATGATGAATGGATTTATGATCTTTTGCAGGGAAATGTTGTTTTCCTTTTCATTAATGATTGAGATGATACTCATGTGAAAAAGGAGTCCAGCTCAATGAAAACAGCATGGTAGACTCATTTACTACAGATGTGCTAAGTTTACAGCTCAGACTTAAAAAACTCACTTGTGAGGAAGGAAATATACACTAGGCAATAGAGATTCTACTCAATGTTATCCTTCATTTGCACTCATCTGATGTTGTAAAAAGATTAAAATAACAAGGTGATCATGCCAGGGATGCTTTAACTTTGTTGGCTTCATTTAAAAAGGGGCAGAACATTGTTTAGGAAAATCAAGCAATTGCATAAGGCTTGAAACCCCAGAATAAATATTTTTCTCAGTGGAAAAACTCAGCAGGGTGTTTAAAGGTAAGCCAAGAAACACTGTGGTACCATGCTTTAAAAAATGAAGCAATGGAACAGTGCCCTTACCCAGCCACATGTATTCCAGGGAACTTGGTTTCAGTTAAAGAGTTTGTTTAACCTCCTGTTTATTTGTACTTTCCTTACCTTAGAACCTTTAGCATGTCATTCTAAGTAAATTAAGTTTCTTTAAAGTCTCATTTAGCTACCAAATTCTAATTGGGCTACAGAGTAATTTTAGTTCCTAATACAGTGTTTTACAAAAGACTTAGTATAGTTTTATGCTTAATAATACCTTATTAATATAAAAATGATGATTATTATTAATTTACAATAATCAACATTATTAGCAACAATAGCTAACAGTTAAATAGTGCTTATTATGTGTCAGGCACCGTACTAAGTGCTTTACAATTTTTATCTCATTTGATCTTAAAATTTATATTTTATTGTACTTAATGCATTTAGCAATTTAAAGAGAGCCATCTATAGAAAAAACTTTCTCTATTTACAAAGATACACACTTTATTTAGGGCTTGGGTTTAGATCAAATTCCCCAAGAAAACATTTCATGAATCTTTTATTGTATTGGATGCAAACACATCAGTATTCAGAGCAACTCAATGTGCTGCTAATCCAGAGCATGTTAATACAACTTACTACATAAAAATATTAATAGTAGCAGGAGATATCATGACCTGAGAGTTAATTGCTCATTAATAAACATTCTAGAAGAGGGACAGCGTAAGGATCTCATAAAGAAGTTAGTACAAATATATATCTTATATTCAGTAATTTCAGGCTCTACTAATGTTAATGAATTTACTGTTCAAAGATTCTGTAAATGCATGTATTGCCCAGAATTTATCATATAAGAAAACAAATGACTGGTGGTCAGCAGGAGGGCTAAGGAATAGTTGAGGAATGGAATGTTTCCTGCTGTCTTTCTCAGATTTGAGCCAACATAAGTTTGATTTTCAGTATGAATCTTCATTTAAACAAAAATCAGATTAATTACTATTGGTTTTTCCTGTAACCAAGTCATTTATTTCCAGGATTCCTTTCAATAGCAGCTTCTATGAAATTTATTTATTTATGTTTTTGCTTTGGCAGTTGGGGTTAAGTGACGTGCCCAGGGTCACACAGCTAGGGAATGTTAAGTTTCTGAGACCAGATTTGAACTTCCTGACTTCAGGGCTGGTGCTCTATCCACTGCGCCACCTAGCTGCCCCTTCTATGAAATCTAAATATTTCTAAGTTATTAACTCATTGCCCAAATAACGAGCTAAGAAATTTAGAATTGTTTTAGGACTTACTGCCAGGGAAAGGTCAATCACCTTAGAAATCTCTGAAATGACTTGGTGTGTTGCCTTCAATATTTTTTCAGATGACTTTGCATAAATGATTATTGTAAGCCAATGAAAATATACTAGTAGTTGGTTTGTAAGAATTAAATAAAAAAAACAACTTTTAAGATCTTATTTACTTATTTTGGGGATGAGTTAAAATACCTATGGTCTATAAAAATTTCTACATGATGTTCTTAATAGACTGGCAGAGAATTGTTATAGGGTGACAAAAAGAATTAGCTTTAGGGTTAAGTGGTTCTTCCCTATAAGATGATATTGTGTCATTTGTTTTGATATGCAATATGACTTTCTCTGAATGAGTTCCTCTGAGTCCTGTCTTGTTAGTCCTAACTGCATTGTGTGGTGACTGAAGAAACAGGTTGACTTCAGTGTCTGCTCTCAGGTATGTTATATCCTAGTCTGTTCTGAGTTTAGGTCAAGAAGTTTGGTTTGGTATTCTCAATAAAGTCAACCCAAGAATGACCTTTCAGTTTCAATGTGGCTCCAGAAGTGCTCCAATCTCATAAATCCCATTTATTTCAGCACCTTCCTGAATATTTTTCTCTGGGCCATAAATCATTATCTGCTTATCTTCCTTCTATAAACTGCTAGGTTGCTGAGGATGGATCCAGGGTTGTTAGGGCGGTTCTGTTCATGGATCCTGCTAGCAGCTAGCATCTGACAATGAGTTGCCACATAGCTGCTTTTATGCAAGAACAAATGTTTCAGATTTCATAAGCCAACTCAATGTTCTCTTTACTTAGAAATTTTTGATCCTTCTTGTGGGATCCTCCAGGTATCATCTACAGCCAAGAAGAAGCTGTTTGTCACATTGAACTTTTGAATGACCTAATGTGGTAAGTAATTTACTGCCCTGATGTGTAGCTAATGTTCTGATGAGTATCCCATATACCAAATAGCTAAAATTTTTCTTCAGCACATAAATGCATGTAAATACACCATGCTGGTTTCTATTGTGCATATCTGGAATGTACTGTCTGTACTCCAGTTGGAATATGAAACATTTCCTATTCCTAGTAAAGAAATGCATTTATTTGCTATTACTAATATTTATAATTTGCCATTCAGTTTTATAAGTTAATAGTCAACAAATGCATAAACATGTCATTTTCCTACTTGTCCAACAACAAGAAAGCATAATGACTTTTGGAAGACTGAGATTTCCCTTACTTCACCTATCCAAATATATTAAAAAAAAACTATACAAGTTGAAACATAATCCATAAGAAAATGGACTCACTTTAAGATCACCCACCAGAGCTTATAATTGAGTAATAGGCTGGGTCCATTTCAATTCTTATTTGAAAGGACAATGCCAGAAATGCCCCAACAACAATGACCATGTTTAAAAATGGTTTCATTCTACTGTGACCCAATTATATGGGACATGAAGACAAGTTACTGTGGTGTTTTAGTGTGTTTATTACTTTAATTGACTCTTCCTATGAGTGCATTTCAAATGAAAGATTTTTGAAAATACTATTAATATTATAGACACTAGCAGTTTGTTATACATGGATTGCAAAGAGATCGAAGAGTATATAAAAACTAGTAGAAACAATCAAAATGGGGATCCTGTTAGAATCTGATTCTGGAATATTTACATCTAGAATACATCAGTTATTTGGATCTGCTTTCTTAGGCAAATCAGGCAATTCAACATAGGGGGAAAAGAAAATTCCCTTGGGATTTGAGATTAATTCTAGAAGTTGTTAGCAATGTTAGGTATCCAATCAATTTACTGGCTTCCTGTCTAAAATAACAAATAGTCATCTTTTTGATATCTGAAATAGAGATAAAATCTCATGGTTGGAAAGGATCTGAGAGTCCTATATCTATACATGGATCCCTTTGATAATTTCCCCAGGAAAGAGTTATTCAGCCTCTGAAGCTTTCCAATGGAGGGAGTCCTACCTCCCCAAATAATTTCATTATACTTTTGGATAGCTCTAATTGCTTGGAGGGTTCTTCTCTTATATTTAATTAAAATATCCTTCACTTTGATTTCTAACCATTGTTAGTTTATCCCTCTGTGGCCAAATAGAAAACTTCTCTTATTTGATGATCTTCAAATAATTGAAAATTATGAAACTATCAAGGAGTCTTCTGCTAACTCCTTCCCACCTTCCCCAACACACCAAGTCTTTTCTTCTCCAGAGTAAACATCCTGATTTTTTCAATGGATCCTCATATGGCATGATTTCAAGGTCTGTAGTTATGTTGTTTACTTTCATTTGTATGATCACTGGATTATCAATGCATTTTGAAAAACATCATATCAAGAACTGGGTGTATTATCTAGAATAGCAGAACTATTTACTCCTATGTTCTAGATGTTATGTCTCTTGATACAGACTGGAATGATATCAGGGGTTTTTTTGGCTGCCACATCACACATTGACTCATGTGAGTCTGTAGGCCATTAAAACTTTCAGATCTGTTAAACTATTCCACAACTACATTGCTCTAGGCTCTGCCCCATTTTGTATTTGCTAAACTGATCTTTAAAATTTAAGTGTTGGACTTTATATTTACTTACTCAAATTTCATAGTATTATTTTTGACCTATTATTCTAACCTGTTTAACTCTTTTTGATTTGAACCCTGAACCAACTATATTTGTTCTTTCTTCAAGTTTTGCATTATGTATGAAATTGGTCATAAAAATTTGGAAAGCTTGCCATCTATGCTTTTGTCCAAACCACTGATAAAAATGTTGCACAAATAAGTGCCAAGGATGGATTCCCAGGGCATTCCACTGGAGGCCTTCCTTCTACTTGATACTGAACCACAAACTAAAGAATTAACAAGAGTAACAATTTGCATACACATCAGGAAAATTCTAAGAAATTAACAGAGAAGCAGAACAAAACCAGAAAGCTTATGATAATGGTATGATTATTGGTTTTTGCTAAAAACAAATGTACATGAAATATTATATTAGTTGGAATGCAAAAAGGAAAATGTTGGGAAGAAAGAAGGAAGCTATGTTATTACACCGAAATTGAATGAACACTGAGAATCTTTGCACAGTCCTTGAACAGTACCAAAACTATGAAAATTAAAGGAAAATGAATTTTGGCAGAACTTGTTTTGAATTTTTGCTCCAAACCAAAATGTTCCATAAATAGTTCAAATAGATAAAGCCCAAGAAAATCAGGTTGAGTTGCCCCTTAATTTGTTATTTTAGCATTCTAATTATAATTTTTATATGGGCCAAATGGCTTAAATTATTTACATGGAGATGAAGGGGTAGCATGTGTGGGGGCATTATACAGTAGTGGATCCAGGATAATATTCTTTTTCACCTTCTCTAGAAATTAATTTGACATCACCCCAGATATGTATCCAGAAATAACTATTAAAAGACTGACTCGTTTAATCTGAGATAGTGCCAAAGCAAAGAAATATAGATAGTATGTTCATGTTTTAGTAATGGAACTCTTGTATATAAGTTTAAATAATATTTTATAAAAGGACAAAATGATATTTAAATGACTCACAGGAAGCCCTGGTCTTCCCGGTAGCCCAACTTTTCCAGAATTTCCAAGGATGCCTTCTGCTCCATGGTATCCTGGCTCACCTTTTTGTCCTGGTGGGCCCATTAGTCCCTTGACAAATCAAATAATTATACTGGTTATACAAAGACACAATACACATGACAAGATGCGCATATTCTATATTCATCAATGAGTGGAGTTTATTTGAGCAGATCTGTCCCATGACAAATCCCAAACCTCCCCAGAGACCTAGTAATGAATCGTAAAATTATGGAATGAATTCAAAAGATCAAGTTTCTGTCATGAGGTTTTCTTAACTAAGAAATGTCATGCTAATTATCAGTGTCTATTTAACTCTTTCAGTTTTAATAGTATTTTCCTGATAATTCTACTTGTCCCAAGTTCATGTTTTAACTTCCTGTGGAGAACATAATGGTCACATGTTACAGTTGAGCCAGGATATCTGTCAAGAGACACTCTTCCCCATTCCTAGAAGAATGCTTCATTTCCATTCTTCAGGATCTTTCTCTTCTGTGAAAGCTTCCCTGGTTCTCTCAATTGAAAGCATTCTTTCCTTCTTCAATGTTTCTTAGACCTTTTTGGGATCTTTCCTTTGTATTCTCCAAGTCCCTCCTCCACCCCATGTTTTTCTACCCTATGTATCTATGTACACATTGAACTCTCATGCTCCTGTCTACAATTCCAAAACAACAGAAACTCTTTGAAATTAGGGACTATGACATTTTTATCTTTGTATCTTCAGCATTTAGCATAGTACTTCATAAATACTTGCTGAACTGGATTGAATTCTTCATCTTCAGAAATGATTCCTGTGGTGGTGTTCCTATAGTTCTCATACATTAGAAATCAGGCCTTTTTCTTATTGTCCTTTTGAATCAGATAGATTAAAAGACCAAGGGAACAGCCTATCAGTGTCAGTATCTCTGTATTTCTTTCTAATATAGCCTACACTTTATTGGATCTAAGTTTATTTTTCTTTGTTTAAATACTTTCCTACATATGCTTTCAAGGGACAATCTACAGCTATATCTTGCCTTTGGCTAGGGCTGATGGGTAGGAAGTCTTAACTGAGCCAGTCAATACACATCTGTTTGGCCAGCTGAGGTTATTGGCGGTTAATGTGAAAATCATCTTTGCCTTGTGAGGGAAGATTAGAAAATGGAAGGAATTTGTGTCCTAGACCACTCTGTCTTATTTTCTGGGGAAACAAGAAGTTGAGACCTCAAATTTAAAATCCATCATGTGTCTCCAGCATGTTATTACTAGACACTTTTGTTATTTAGTACCATGAAGAAATCTTTGGTCTTGACTCCCTGCCCCCAACGCAACACCTCCCCTCCCCTGGCCATAATTCTAAGTTCTCTGTTTTGTAGGCAGAGTAAGGACAAAACAAGGGTCAAAAATTGTGCTCTTGGGTATTATTGTCCTCTACCATGCTAACACACGAAATGGCTTAATATAAAATAAATGTCTATGTGCAAGAGAACAAAATTTTCTAATATATAAAATAGATGCACTTATTTTAAAAAAAGTTTTATTTAAAAGCCAGTCTCATCTTGGGGAGGGGAAAGGCCAGAGGGAAGGAGAAAAAAATATTATTAAAGTAAATATTGAAAACAAATACATTTTAAAAATAAAAGTATTTAGGGAAAAAACAGTCCTCTTGCCCTTTTTTGTGTTGCTTCCTAGAAGTTTGCCACCTTCCCCAGATCTGGTCCTTGTTCCTATAGGATTCTTCCTATAGGCTTTCCATCATTCAGATAATGGATTTCCTCTAGTTAGTGTATCACATACGCTTAAGGTGATTTAATCTTTGGGTAACAATTGAGTCCCTGGGATTCTGGTCCCTGTGTTCAAAAGCCAAGCTTCTATTTTCAAAGAGAAGACCATCTTTCCAGGCTATGAGATTACTGATTGATCTCTCTGGATTTTAACCTATATACTTTACCCACAATCTAATTATAACAATCTAATTAAGAGATTGTTATAAGTTGTCATCAAACTTTTCTACTATTCTGATGTTATTGACTTTATTTGGAAATAAGAGATCAAAGAGAGAGACTTGCTACTTACAGGAATCCCAGGTTTCCCAGATAGACCAGGAGCTCCTTTCTTCCCTTTTGGACCCTAAAAATGTCAAACAGAGTTATCAGTTGCTTAAAAAAGGATAATTGAATCAAAACTTTGAGGAGCTCTGTACAGGGCTTCAGGAGATGTAGGTATGCTTTTCAATTCTATTCCTAACTAGCAGGGATAAGTCACTTCCTCTTTGAGCCTCAGGTTTTTCATCTGTGAAATAAAGAATTGCATTGGAGGATCACTGAGGTCTCTTCCAATTCTGACATTCTATGATTTAGTTGAAGGGAAATTAAAGAGATGATTTTATGTATACGATTTCATGCTGGAAAAGTAAATGAATATTTTGACCTTTTCCATTCATATTTTGCTTATATTCAGCAGTTTAAGAATAAGATCATCATTATCTATAGAACTCTTCTCTTTGAATAGTGGGAGGCTCCTAATTAAATTGATTTCAGCAGTAGCTAGTTCCTCAAGATAGTAAAGGACTTGGTCTACCCTCCCTAAGCATGCTATGTTCTGATGACATTCTAGTGATTTTAAAAAAGAAAAATGTGGAATACATGGATAGGTCAACAGTATTTTTCAGAGTATTTGTCAAAAGCATACAGGACAATTCTAGGGTAGTGAGTGGGGGCTAGGAACTAAGAAACTTAAGTGCAATTGCCAGTCCTCTCCTGCTATAAATAGCCTTTATTTTTGGGCAATCACTTAAGCACATCAAGCCTCAGTCTACTGATGGCAAAAGTCCCTTTTTGTTTTAAGTTTTATGATTCTGAATAACTGCAAATATATTCATAAAAGGATGATTGATAAACCTCAAGTTAAAAATAAACAGTGATTACCAAAAGCTGGCATTGCTTCATCAATAATAATGATAATAACTATGTTAATCTAACACTTTAAAACTTATGAAATGCTTTATATGTATTATCTCATTTGATTCTTATAACCCTATGAAGAAAGGAAGGAAGGAAAGAAGCAAGCATTTATTAAGTGCCTACTATGCACTGGCCACTGAGCTAAATGCTTAACAAATATGATCTCATTTTATCCTCACAACAATCCTGAGAGGCAAATGCTATTATTATTCTTATTTTAGGTGAGGAAACTGAGGCAGACAGATCAAATTGCCTATGATCAAATAGCTAAATTTGATAAATGAGTGTCTGAGACAGGCCTTGAACACATGCCTTTTCTTAATATTAACTCCAGAGCTCCATCCAATGTGCCACCTAATCCATTCAACAACAGATTATTCCAGATGAACCTCACTTCCAGTTTTTGGGACATTATTATTACATTGGCATATTAGGGGAATAATGTCAATATAGCTTTCTCAGATTTTAGTGAAGCATTTTAAAAGGAGCAAAAATGAATAAAGTATTATATTTGGGCTCAAAAAGTCACACTCAAGTACAGCATAGGGAAGGCATAGCCAATTAGGATTACATTGGGGGAAAAAAAGACATCTGGGGGTTTTCCTGAATTACAGGCTCAAAAGGAGTGCCTGGCAAAAAAAAAAAA
>JAJPUD010007758.1:71170-101445 GCA_023553655.1 Myrmecobius fasciatus | reverse complement strand
AAAAAAAAAAAGCACAGAAGCCAAGCCCACTGGACAAGATCATTTTCTTTTCTGCTAGTCTAGTCAATTCCTAGCTTGTTTATGTGTAACCCTCTTATATTCTAGTAAAGGCCTAGAAGGGATTTTACAGAAAAACCTTTACATAAATTTGCACAATAGTGGTCAGAGTGCAATCACAAAAAGTTTGCCAGTTAGTTTTATAGGATTTTAAAAAGACAGCTTCATCAATTGCACCTGACATTTATTGAGCATGTTATACTTATCTGTTATATTTGTTTCTTACATTTGTGTGGTTATATTACCTAATTTATCCTAATATATTGCTAAGCAATCCTACCAAATAAGTTTTATTTTTGCCTTTCCTTTTCTTTCCCCTCTTAAAATCAATGTTTGCTCACTGCCTTCTCTTTTTCTTAATTCTTTTAGTCCTGCTTAAAGATATTAAATATCTGAAGATGGCATTTCTTTTCCCTTTATTAGAATATGAACACTACATCATCATATAGCTCCTTCTAACCAATAATTTACTTCTAAGTCAGTCAAATTATTTTTCTAGTTTTCTTTTGACTCTTGGGCATATATTTTAGAGTTGCTACTTAGTTCTGACCTTTGTTTGCAAATACTTTTATTAAATTTCCATTTCCTCCCTGTAGTCTTATATTTATTATCGCAGAGTAAGTCATTTTGAGTTAAAAGTTCATATCATTTGCTTTTTTGGAATATTGTATTCCAAAATCTCTTGTTTGTAATGGAAATTATCAGTGTTACGTGATCCTGATTTTGGTTCCTTAGTACCTGAACTCTTTTCTGAATTCTTGCAGTATTGTTTTTATTTTTTTGGCTGTGGAAGCTTTGAATTTTATTTATGGCATTCTGGGGCTTTTCCCTTGAAATTTCTTTTGGGAAGTGATTGATGCATTCTTTCTTTTTGTCTTTGCTTATCCTTCTAATTCTAATAAATCCTAGAAGTTTTCATTTGGTAAGGATGTTGAAATAGGGCTCAAGCTAATTTTTTTCCAATTATAATTTTCAGAGACTCCAGTGACCTGCTTTTCAGGTCAGTTGTTTTTGATATCTGTTGTCTTTCATTTTCTTCTTTTTTAAAAAAAATTCATTTTAATTTTATTTATTTTAATTTATTTATTTGGTTCTTGTTCTCTTGAAGTAATTGATTTTTGTTTGATTTATTTTAGTTTTCAAGGAGTCTTTACTTGGGTAAGGTCTACTGGTTTCTTCTCTAAACTATTGTTCTTCCAGTTCCTTCCTCCAGGGATTTTCTTTTTCTTTGAGCAACTTTTTCTATTTTGGACAGTTTGCCTCTGCTTTTCTTGACATAATTTTCTTGGGTAGCCACTACTCTCCTAATCCTGTACTTGACAGGGGGAAGACACCAGCTGCCTTTAAAGTTCACATAAAGAGATACAAATAGGTGCACAGCCTTGCCTGGGAGGCTGTGAATTTTTGGCTTGCAGCCAGGTAGAAGTATTCCCCTATATTTGAATCTTTAGGAAGGAAGTTCAGAAAATAGTCCTTTAAAAAAAGTACATTCTTTTAATATATCCATGAAGATCTGAATTCAGCAGCCAATTAAAAGACTTCATCAACACACAATCTATATTCCTGAGTAAGTTATCATTACTTAGAAGCAATCAGAGGATATCCTTATTTGCTCTGTAATGAAAGTAGGTTATGGTCCCTTCTTCTTGGATGAAGGAAAGTATTGGAATTCCATGTACTTAACTGGAATACTAACTGTGTAGACACAAGAAAATATCTAAAATTTGTAAAAGGGACTCCCTTTACCTGCTGGCTGAAAAATCCATTTATATGAAATACAACTTTTTCCATTATCATTGCAGCATTTGTCTTTGATTAAATCTTTAATTAGTTTCTCTTGTCCCCAAATTAAATTTAATTTGTTGGATAGTAGGGACAGGTATCAAACATATAGTTGCAGTTTTAGGAGAATTTAAGAAACATAAATCTTTCTTTTAAAAGACTTGTACCATTAACAGAAAGGTTTAATCCCCCCCATTATCCACAGATCAGATAATATAATCAATGATGTAATTATAAAGAACAAATTATTCATGTGGCGCCATGCTGATAATACCTAGTAATTCCTCATGAAACATAAACACCTCTCTCTGAATCAAAATGGAGAATGTGATTGACTAAGATTAAAACAGTGCCCTTAGAGGCTTTAAATAGCTAAGCCCTGAACATAATCAGCAATTTTTGGAGTTCACCTATTTGATAGTTTGAAAAGAGAGCCATCAGATAAGGAAGAACCCAGCTCTTCACCTCTTGGGAAGAAGTGAATTTTCTTTCTATTTGCCTAGGAGGAAATAGCCCATCTAGCAATCGGAGAGTTAATTCAAGAGAAAAGGGTAAACCTTGGCTTTACCATTTTATGTCATTAAAATTGAATAACTGTATAGTATTATATGTAAAATTTCCAAAATTAAGTAAGACCAAATTAAGTCTTCTCTATTTCTCTTGATGAATTATGACTTCAGCTGATTGTCCATTTCCAATGTCTATCCAAAATATGTACATTGATGAATGATATTCCCCAGCTTCTTATCATAATTTAGATAAAAGGCATTTTTCCCCAACCACTTAATTTCTCTATTGTGAAGTCAAGCAGACCCCTTGTAAGTGATTATGTATCTCTTCTGGGAGTCTCTGAGATATTCTAGGGTTTAATGCAATAAATAGAATTTTATCTATATGTGGAAACACATGGAGTTCCTTATTATCTTTTCTTTTCTTTTCTTTTCTTTTTTTTTGCTTTTTTTGCTGAGGCAATTGGGGTTACATGACTTGCCCAGGGTCACACAGCTAGGAAGTATCTTCCTTATTATCTTTTCAATTTGGATTCTGACCTGTATGTTATCTAAGATGGTGACATCTTTGGTGTACATATCGATCTATTTTTTGTCTTGTTTGATATTAATAATTGGTGTCACTAATCTAAAATGTTTCTGTTGCATGTTTCTAGAAACTTTAAATGACTAATGCATACTTATGTTAATTCATTCCTTGTTGAATTCAGAGTAAGTAGAATGAATGGACTCAAAGACTATTTGTTTATAATTCAATGACAGTGTAACAGAAGAGCTCTAATACAGGATCCTAGGAATCCATGTTTGGCCAAGTGCAGTTTAATATTTTTATCAAGGATTTGAATAAAATCATAGATGGTTTGCTCATTGAATTTGCAAATGACACCAATAACTGTAAGAAATAGGTGGTTTTATAAGAAGATGTAATTGAAATTTTAAAAATTCTTATAAGATACATACTATTTATAGTCTTGATAGCCAAAGCAATAATATTAAAAAAGATAAAATGGACACTAGAGCAATATCCCTAGTGATTATCAGCACAGAATTTTAAAGTAAAATATTAGTGAAAACCTACAGCAACATGTCAAAAATAACCTACATCATGACCAGGTGGATTTATATCAAATATAGAGAGCTGGCTCAATATTCAAAAAACTGTAAACATAATAAACTATATCAATAGAAGGAACAAAGTTTTCCAACTCTTTCAGTAGAGCTGAAAAAGTGTTTGTTTTTTTTCACAAAATACAATTCCTATTTTTGTTAAAAATAAAATGAGCAATCACACAAGAATAAATTGATCTTAAAATGATGTTATATCTTGTTAAATTTGGTGCTAGTATTATGGGTAATGAAGATGAACTAGAAGTCTTTATAACAAATGTAAGGATAATGCAAGGATGTACATTATCATTATTATTTGGTAGTCTACTAGAAATACTATAACAGATGAGAAAAAGAAACCAAGGGAATAAACATAAGCAAAGAGAAAAGAAAATTGTTACTTTCTCTGCAGATAATAATGTGGTTTCCCTTCAGAACTCTTGAGTGTCTGCTAAAAATTTGACTAAAAAGATTACAAACAACTTAAGCAAAATGGCAGGTTATAAAATGAATGAGTATTTTTATTTGCCTTCTGCTTGGCACTCTCTGGCTTTTCATTCTGACTCTGAGCTTCACTTGCTTCCTTCACATGTCACTAAAGTTTGACCTTCTCCAAGAAACCTTATTCAACCCCTTTAATGCTAGTGCCTTCCCCTGTTGTATATTTCCAACTTATCTTGTATATGCCTTTTTTGTTCATAGTTGGTTGCATGCAGTCTTTTATCTCCACATCTGCTAGAATGAAAGTTCCTGGAGGGCAGGGACTGTCTTTTGCCTCTCTTTGTATCCCCAATTTTTAACATGATGCCTGGCACATAGTATATACTTAATAAATGTTATCTGACTGATACTACCAGCAAAACCCAGCAAGAAGATTTAAAAAGAGAGATTCCATTTAAAATAACTACAGAAGACAAAAATATTTGGAAATCTATCTACTAGAGACTCATACAGTAACTACATGACTAACTAAAAACATTATTCACAGAAAGTTAGACAGACCCAAATAATTGGAGAAATAGTAATTGCTTTTGTTTATTAGCTGAGTCAATAAAATGAACATGACAATACTAAATTAATTTTCATATATTATTCCATAACAATTAAATTACAAAAGTGTTATTTTATGGAGCTAGAAAAAAATAATTTTATTTATCTAGGGGAACACAAGGTCAAGAATCTCAAGGGGAAAAATTAAAAAGTGGAAAATCAGGATAAGCATTATTATATTATATGAACTATGCTAAAAAACTGCTTGGCACTGGTTTAAAAATTAATGAAACAGATTACATTACAAATGAATGAGGTAGGTATGTTAAGCAAATAAATCAGGTAGGCTAGTTTTTTATATATTCAAAAAGTTATTCGTGTAAGAATTCCCAATTTGACAAAAACTGTTAGAATGCAGTTTGACAGAAATTAAGTCTAGACCCAAATCCTTCACCATATATTAATACCAAGACAAGTTTCAAAAGACTACACAATGTGGACATAAAAAGAATGACATCTTTTTTTTTTTTTAATAAAGCTTTTTATTTGCAAAACATATGAGTGACCTTTCAACATTGACCTTTGCAAAAAAACCTTTTTTTTCCCAAGCTTTTCCTTTCCCTCCCCCCGCCCCCCACCCCTAGATGACAGGTAATCTAATACATGCTAGATAGGATAAATTATATGACAAGTACAATACATGTATACATATCTATACAGTTATCTTACTGCACAAGAAACATCAGATCTAGAAAGAGAAGAAGAAAGAAAAACAACCTAAGAAGGAAAACAGAATGCATGGAAATAAGAATGACATCTTAAAACAAATTAGAGGAACAAGTCAAGAATTACATATCAGATTATTTTTGGGTGGGCAAGAGCTTGATGTTAAACAAAGATTAGAGGGAATTAAAGAGAAAAAAAAGGACAATTTTGATAACATAATGGAAGTTTTTGTACAAATTAAATCAGTGCTATTGAAATTAAAAGAAAAACCACCTAAATGGGCATATATTTTTAGCAAGTTTCTCTTTTAAAGGTTTCATTACTAAGATATTTAGGTGTGACCTCCCCCAGATCACCAGTCGCCAGTCCTTATCCCATGTCTTTGGATGTCTCCGGCTGCCAACAGTTCATTGTTTAACAGAGCACCCGGACACAGGAGCTTGTGAGCACAAGTCTTTATTGTACACAATCACATCCTGCACTCCCCCTACTTCCCGGTCCCATGAGTTATATCAGATCAATGAGGTCACACGCAGGGCCTGTTGAATGATGCATTCTCAATGCAGCCAGGATTTCCACACTCATGGCTGCCCTGTAGCAGCAGAGATCACATCTGGGTGCCTCAGGCCCTAAGGCCCTTTTACTTCCTCATTGCACCATGCTAGTGCCCCACTGAACCCTAACATATAGAAAATTGAATCAAATTTACAATAAGAGCCAGTCTCCAGGTAATAAATGGTTAAATAATATGAATAGATAAGTTTTCAGAGGAAGGAGACATATAGAAAAAATGTTACATCTCTGAGGTTCTAAATCATAATCATCAAATTCTGAAAATTGATACAAAAAAAGGAAAATTATAATACTGCAGGGACTTTAGGAAAACAGGTATATTGATGCATTGTTGATGGAGTTTTGAAGTGGTCCAAACATTCCGGAAAAAAATTGGAATTAATTTGTTCACTTCTGTTATGATGTGTACCTCATATTTCACTGACCAACCTCTCTTTTTTAAATTACTACAAAATCATTTTTAGTATAGTTTGAAATGTAGTGCATCCTACTTTTTAAAAGTTTGTAATTTTTTCAAATAACAAAAATTTTTCTATCTTCTTCCTCCACCCCCCCAAAATATGACAAATATTCATAACAATAAAAACATATTCCCATATTGCTTTCATCTAAAACTATATCACACTGCATATTTCTCTGTCAGAAGGTAGATATCATTTTCATCATCTTTTCCTTGTAATCATGATTGGTCATTGCATTGATCAGTATTCTTAAAATTCTGATCAGGAATTCTTTCAAAAATATTTATCTTCACGATTTTTTTTTGTTACAGAATAGCTTGTTCTATTGGTCCTCTTATTGATCCTTTCCCTCTTATTCTGCCTTTAATCTACTCAGTAGTTATCTTGTATGTTCTAATTTATTTATCTGTTATGCATTATTGTTAATATAAGATCCGGGGACCAGAACTAGTTTTCATGTGTTGTTTTATTTTATTTTATTTTTTTGATTGCAGGGAAGGGGTTGTTTTTGTTGTTATAATAACACTTAGCATAGCCTGGCACATAAAAAGTGCTTAATAAATTTTTGTTAATTAATTGGTTGTTTGGAGAGTTTCTTACAGTAATGATATAGTCATGAATAAGGTAGTGGAAGGTGTAAAGCAAAAAAGCTCCTGGGGAAGAAATTGTGTCTTTCAGTTCAGATTAACAGATGTTTCCTAATTTCTTAAAATGATTGGCTGAAACACTGAGAAGTTAAGTGGTCTTTCCTCTGTCTTGCATGGGCAGTATGTCAGAGAGGGGAATGAAATTCAGGTTTTCTTGATTCTTATTGTACATCTCTATGCTTCACATCATCATATAAAAATCTATTCTCTCATACCAAATGTGTCCATTTTAGCATCAAAATTTTAAAAGTCAGTTTTATATTATACTTCCACTTGAGTCCTATTGTAAAGCTTTATCATATTATAATGTAACCCTTTCCCCTTTTTTCCTTCTTTTTCTGAAGATTATACAGACTGAAGGCAAGACCTCACAAGGCTATCAAATTAAAAAGGCTTTTAATATAGACCTGAAGAGGGTGTGTATTCTTGTTATCCAAGAACAACCTTAAATATATGTTCATCCAGATTCATGAGGTTAAGGTTAGATAAAGGGAGATGGATATTTTTTCATCCATAGTAACTAAATGTAGATTCCAGGGAATTGTGAATAAATATTTCTGGGATGTTATCCTGCCCTCCTCAAGGGAAACTTTGATTCCTCCCCTGAGTAGAGCAGGACAAGTGCTATGAGACTGGAGTATTGGATCAGAATTATATCTATTTGTTTCCTAAATATTGCTAAGTTAAATTTTTTGTTGAGATTCAAGCTGTTTCCTTGATCAGTTGCATAAAGGGGTGTAACTTGTATCTGAAGGTGTGACCTTTCCCCATTAAATGGTAGCTAGACAAAAGATCATCACAAAGAGTGAGTAAATTTATTCATTTAAGCAGATGGCTAAATGGAGTACATATAGACAGAAGGTTTGTGTTTAAGTTGACTTTGTTAGGATGATATTTTTAAAAACCCCAAATTTAATGGGAGAAGGGTGGGAGGAAGGTAGAATAGGGTAAATTATTTCACATAAAAGAGGCATGAAGGAGCTATTGCAGAAATGGGGATCATAAAAGAGGGAGGCAGGCAATGCTTGAACTTTACTCTCTTTTTAGTTGGGTGTAGAAATATATCTTACCTTTTTGGGTAATAGGAAACAGGGAGATACAAGGTAAGGGGAGTGGACTTATAGCATGGAGCAGGAATTGGGGGAAGTGGTGGTCAGATATAAAATATTTTTGAAAAGACAGAGGAAGAAAGAGGCAGAGGCAGACAGAGAGACAGATGGAGACAAATCTTACTCTTTTGGGAAGGAGAAGAGGGTGATAAGGTAAGGGGAATAGACTTATAGAAGGGAGTAGGAATTGAGTGAGGTAGTGATCGGAAACTACATCTTGCTAAAATATATCACAGATAAGTAGTATTAATACAAAATATATGCACCAAATGGTATAACATCTAAATTTTTAAAGGAGAATTTAAATGGTTTATGGAGGGAAGAGACAATAACTCTCAGAACTAGATGAATCTAACTAAAAAACAAGAAAGAAGTTAAGGAGATGAATAGAAGTTTAGAAAAGTTAGATATGATAAATCTCTAGAGAAAGAAAAATGGGAATATAAAGGAATATACTTTTTCTAAAAGATATATTGGCACCTGCTGAAAATTGGCCATATTTCAGGGCATAAAAACCTCACGTTCAATGCAGAAAAGCAGAAATAATAGAAACATCATTTTCAAATGATAATGCCATGAAAATTATGTTCCATAAAGGACCGTGGAAAGATAGATTAAAAATTAATTGGAAAATAGGTAATCTAATTCTAAAGAATGAGTGGATCAAAGAACAAATATAAACCTAATAATTTCATTAAAGAGAATGAAAAAAAATAACATACCAAAATTTATGAGATACAGCTAACACAGTACTTAGGGAAATTTTTATATCTTTAAATGCTTTCAGCCAATAAAATAGAGAAAGATCAGATTGGACAAGCAATTGAAAAAAATGATTAAAAGAATAAATAAAAAATCTCTAATTAAAAAACAAAATGGAAACCCTGAAAATCAAATGATATGAAAAAAATTGAAAACAAGAAAATCATTGACTAGTAAATAAAAATAGAAACTGTTTTTTTGAAAAAAAAAATAGACAAGCCATTGGTTAATTTCATACATGTATAAAAAGTGAAAAAGTTGACGGTGACCAATGAAGATGAAATTAAAGCAATTATTGGGAACTATTTTGCCCAATTATATGCCAATAAATCTGACAATCTAAGTAAAATGAATGGATGTTTACAAAAATATAAAATTCTAACTCCATAAGAAAAAAATTCTCAGGAGCTAGAAAGATTAACAAGTCACCTCTACCAAACATTTAAAGAAAAACTAATTACAATACTATATAAACAGAATTTCAGTAACTCAAAAGAAAAATGAGATATGCAGATTTAGAGACATTTCCAATCCAAATATTCATGTGACCTATTTGTATCCAACTTATGGGCCTGTATAAGCCTTCCAAGCTTATATAGATCTCATCAGTCATAGTCAGAGACACTGTACTTTGACTCCAACAAAATGATGTCATTTTGGTCCTCTTCAAAAATGAAGAACAACTAATAACCAATGTACATCAAGTTATTTATTTTGTCAGGAAGGGATGAGGGGAGGAAGGGAGAGAATCTGGAACTCAAAATTTCAAAAAATGAATTTGAAAACATTTCACAATTTCAATTGGGAAAATATTTTTTAACTATGCAAATTAAATCTTAAAAAACAATCTGGAAAAATGGTTTCTTGTTACTAATTAGCTATGTGGCCTTTAGCAAATCATTTATCATCCCAGACTTCAGTTTCTTCACCACTGAAATTAAGGAATATAAACAATCTCAAAGATTTTAGCCCAGTCTTTATAGGATATTTATGAAACAGCTTTACTGAAAGGAAGAAGACAATTTCCATGTGTGATTTTAGGAGGGGAATATGGGAAGGGAAAAAAGTATACTTTACTAATTAAAAAGGATTTTGAACATCATGGTTTGAAATTTCTACTTTCTCAGTTTGTATCCCCATCATGCAAGTGCCCTGAACAATCTTGGAACACTGACCAAAGACAGGAGAGAAGCAAAGGAGTATTATCAAAGGGCTTTACAGCTAAATCCACAACATAACCGGGCTCTTTTCAATCTTGGAAATCTATTGAAGTAAGTTGAATATTCTACCAGAAATTAAGTGGCAATATAAATGTAATATTCTTTTTCTTTTGGAACCATAATATGCATATATATATGTATGTATGTGTATGCATGTATATGTGTATAAAATTATACATATGTGTATTTTATTAATGATTTTAAGGTTTACATTATAATTATTTCTGGACATACCATTCTTTTTCCACCCCCCAAAAACTCAAATTAAACTATCTCTTATAACAAAGAAAAAAATAAGCATAATAACTGATATATTGTGATATTATAATACCCTCATCTGACTGTGGCTGTGATATTTTGCCTATGGTAATCCTTTACTTTTTGCTGGAAGGTGTGAGGTATGTTATCTTGCTTGGTCTCTGGGATGGAATTTGATACTAAAATTACATAGACTTTAAGTTTGTTTTAATATTCATTTCATTGTTCTCTTAGTTCTGCCTTCTTTATTCTGCCTCAGTTTATAATATCCATGTATTTTCTTACAGTAGTTTGTTTAGCCACTCTCCGTAGATTGACACCCACTTTAAGTCTAGTTCTTTGTTTAAAACTATTTTAGTTAAAGCATATGGTATATTTTTAGTGATAAATGGTTTAGGTGTTCAAATTTTCAGTTGAAAACTTCATATCTTTTCTAGTACACATCATGAAAATATTTCCAAAAGCAGGGAGGCAGTCATTTCTTAATATTCACCCATCTTTCTGATTAAGTTGACTATCGAGCTGTTTATATATATCACTATGCTGGTGAAAAAGATTAAATCAAGGAAGTAAGGGGGGGGGTGGCTCCTTGAAAGGGAAAAGAAAGGATGTCATTAAAGAACATTCCTATTTTGGGAGAAGGAGAAATATAAGGAATAAAGACCTTATATTGACTTTTTTTTCATTTCTCATTTTTCAGTCTATTTCTTGACTTTGAACCTTATATTAAAGTTGAGCTTTGTTCATATAGGTGTGTGGAGGCACTGTACCAAACTTGAAGCTTTTCTAGATTTCTGTTCTCAGAGATCTTTCTTTTTGGTACTTCCAAGGGGTGTGATCTGAGAGGAGATATGGTCATTATTCTGGTGTACATTCTGGGCTTGACCCAGGAAGAGTCTTTCTATAGTCACAAGTATTTATGCTCTTCTTGGCCCTTTAAGTGACCAAATCTGCTGAAAGCTCTCCTTCACCGGCAAGTAATTTTCTTCTTTAGGACTGTGATCAGGGTCCCTATTCCTTTTTGACTGATCACAAGTATTTCTCTGTACCCTGGAATTATGATCCAGAATTACATATTGGCAGTAAGGTCGGTTTGTACCAGCTGCACCCAGTGCCAGCAAAGGACCCCCCCCCGTAATCACTTTCTGATCAGTTTTCTGACACTCCCCTCACCCCCAGAATCTCAGTCTGTGCTGAAACCTTCTGAAGCTCTTACTGTTGCTGTCATGGCTGCCACCCAGACTCACCACTATTGTTGCTGCGCATGTGTCCAGGTGTTATAGACCTCTTCTGCCATCCTCCTATATTGTCTTAAGCTGAAATATTTCTCATTGTGACCTTTTGTTGGCCTTGCTACTCCAGAATTTTATTTGAGGCATTGTTTTAATATTATTTGGAGAGAAATGTTGAGAGTTAGGCCGGGTTGTTGCTTTTACTTTACCATCTTCTATCTCCAAATGTCAGTTTAGAATTTACAAGTATGCTCCACATTCTAGAATTAGCTTTACTGTGCAAAGTGAGATATATTTTATTTGTGAAATAGTATTGACATTATTTCTTATCTTTTTGAATCTTGAGTTCATTCATTAGAAAGAGAAAAAATTTTAACAGCATTAAGTATGTTACTGACATTTTTTTGCGAAAATCATCTCAGCTCCTCATCTGAACATGAACTAGTTGTTTTGAAATAAAATATACTGTGGAATCTTTTGGTGTGTAAGGGAAATAACCTTTCACAAGCCTTGTACTTTTCCATTCTAGATGCAATAAACATTGCGAACGCCAGAAGATGGATTTGTACAGGAAGCACTGTGGGTGGCAGTTGTGCTTTCATGAACTTCTGACTTCTGTTTATATTCTCTTTGAGGAAAAAAAATGTTATCATGTTTTCCCTTGTATAAACATTTCTAAGAGAGAATGGTTAAGTAGTCCAGGCTATGTTTTCAGTTGAAAGAATTGGCAGTCACTTCCCCTGATATGGAAATAACCCACGCTCTTAATCTTCATAGTATTTTCCCACTCTAGGTAAAATCTGACCCCTTTAAACTTTGTCAGTTTTTCAAACTTCTGTACCTTTTAGGTAATGTGAAATTGGAGTTGGAAATAATTCATAAAAATATTTAGTGATAAAACATTTCAATTAAAATAATTAAGAGAATTGTAGTCATAAATCTGAAAGAGATTTTAAAGGTCCTTCAATCCAGTGCCCTCTTTTTACAAATGAGGAAAATAAGGCCTGTGGAAGTAGAATAACTTACTGAAAGTCACACAGGTAATAAACATTAAGGGCCTTATTTAAATTAACTCATATCCTCTGACTCCAAAACCAGCCCTTTTTTTTTTCATGATGCCTTCTAGAATTTAGAATGGCATTCCCAAAGATTTAGGATATTACACTTTTAACTCTATAGTAAAAACTTTAATTATAATGCACAGAAAATGCAATTTTCTAGTTTACTAAATTTGCTCTTTAACAGGGAATTTAAATGTTAATAAGACATTGTTCAGACATAGATCTTTTAAAAACTAACATTCTTTAAAATTAGAGTCTGATATTTTGATCTGTCCTTTTCTCCCTTTTATCCTTTACAAAAAATTGTAAGCCATTTGTATGAGTACTGGCCTTATAAGCTCTTCTTCATAAGGCTTTTTTTGTTAAAGAAGGAAAAGAAAAAAAAATCCACAAAACAAATAAACACAAAAAATCTGATGTCACATGCAGTGTCTCACACTTGTGAAACCTCACATCTGAAAAGAAGCAGAGAAAGGTATCTTCTTGTGAGGTATAGGTAGTGCAAGGGATAGAATACTGGGTTTGGAGTCAGAAAGATCTGTGTTCAAATTTGGCCTCAAATACTAACTGTGGGATCCTGGGCAAACAATTTAACTGTCTCAAATTCCTCAGCTATAAAATGGGCATAAAAATAGTTCCTGCCATCCAGTGCTGCTCTGAGCATCAAATGAGATATTTGTAAAACACTTAGCACAATACCTGGCATGCAGTAAGCACTATATAAATATTTTTTCCCCTTCCTCTTCTCAGATTTCTTTTTGGCCAAGCTTAGTCATTATAATTTTGCAATAATTTTTTTTGTTATGTTTTTGACTTTTGCATTCTTGTAGTCATTTTATAGGTTGCTTTCCTGAGTGTCTGCTTGTGCATTGTATCAGTTCATGAAAGTGAACTATGCTTCTCAGTATTTATCATGAATATCATTACTTCTATAATACAATAATATTCATTTACTACATTTAGGGAATCCCTATTCAATGACTTCTTTATTTTTATCTTTTTGCTAGCAGCTAGCATTTATATAGCATTTAAAGAGTTATGAAAAGCTTTATATATGATTTCATTTAATTCTCACAATAGCCCTGTGAACATTTTGCAGATGAAGACTTTTGTTTTCATTTATCTTTTTTTGAATTTTTTAATCTTTTTTTAATTTTTTGCTGAGGCACTTGGGGTTAAGTGACTTGCCCAGGGTCACACAGCTGGAACGTGTTAAGTAAGTGTCTGAGGTCACATTTGAACTCAGGTCCTCCTGACTTCAGGGCTGGTGCTCTATCCACTGCCACTAAGCTGCCCCTGTAATTTGTCTTTTGTCAGGAAGGTGATGTTGTGACTTGCTTTTACAGATGAGGTTTTTACAGATCCAACAAACTGGGACTAAGAGAAGTTAAGGGACTTGTTCAGCATCTTCTAGCTAAGTGCCCGAGGCAGGATTCAAAATTAGGTCTTTCTAATACCAAGTCCAGGACTGGAATCTATGCCACCTAGCTGCCTGTGAAATGCCTCCTTTTCTCTTTTGACAGTGCAATCACCTTGGTGTGGGGCTTTACCACCTTACCTCAGGTTCGGCTTTTTTTAACAGCCCTGCTGCTTGGTTCTTCCTGTTTTCAGTGTCTTCTCCATTCCAGTCTGTCTTCTACTCACCTATCACTATGATTCTCCTAAAACACAAGTCTGCCCATGTCACCTCATATTTAGTAAACTTCAGTATCTCTCTGTTGTTTCTAGTATCAAACATAAAATGATCTGGTATCCATTCCTCTTCACAACATTTTGTTCTCTTACACCTTAAATTTACCATCCAATTCTGTAATTCAGTTTTGCTGTCTTCCTTATTCCCTGAACAAAACACTCCATCACCTAGCTAGGCATTTTGACTGTCTGCCCCCCATGCCTGTGGTTCTCACTTTTATCATTTCTTCCTCCTGGCTTTCTTTAATTCCTGACTAAAATCCCATCTTCTTCTTTTTTTATTTTCAAAACATATGCAAGGATAATTTTTCACCATTGACCCTTGCAAAAATCTTGTGTTCCAATTTTCACCACCTCCCCTAGTTGACAAGTAATACAATATATGTTAAACATGATAAAAATATAGCATAGTTACAAATTGTTCTCCAGAATGGTTGGATCCGTTCACAGTTCCACCAATAATGTATCAGTGTCCCAGTTTTCCCACATCCCTGCCAATATTCGTCATTATCATTTCCTGTTCATTTTAGCCAATCTGAGAGGTGTGTAGTGGTACCTCAGAATTGTCTTAATTTGCATTTCTCTAATCAATAGTGATTTAGAGCATCTTTTCATATGGTTTGAAATAGTTTTAATTTCATCATCTGAAAATTTTCTGTTCATATCCTTTGACCATTTATCAGTTGGAGAATGGCTTGAATCCTTAAAAATTTGAGTCAATTCTCTATATATTTTAGAAATGAGGACTTTATCAGAACCCTTTAATGTAAAAATGGTTTCCCAATTTATTCCTTCCCTTCTAATCTTGTCTGCATTAGTGTTGTTTATACAAAAACTTTTTAACTTAATATAATCAAAATTATCTATTTGTTGTTCAATAATGAACTCCAGTTCTTCTTTGGCCACAGATTCCTTTCTTCTCTGAGAGGTAATCTATCCCATGGTCTTCTAATTTGCTTATGCACTCTTTATGCCTAAATCATGGACCCATTTTGACCTTATCTTGGTAGGTATGGGTCAATGCCTAGTTTCTGCCATACTGGTTTCCAATTTTCCCAGAAGTTTTTGTCAAATAGTGAGTTCTTATCCCCAAAGCTGGGGTCTTTGGATTTGTCAAACAGTAGATTACTATAGTTTTTGACTATTTTGTCCTGTGAACCTAACCTATTCCACTGATTGACTACTCTGTTTCTTAGCCAGTACCAAATAATCCAACTTTCTTTAAGAAGTCTTAATGATTGTCCTTGATTCTAGTTATTATTGTTTAGTCATTTCAGTGATGTCTGACTTTTCATGACCTCACTTTGAGTTTTCTTAGCAAAGATACTAGAGTGGTTTGCCATTTTACTAGAATTGTTTGCCATTTCCTTCTCCATCTCACTTTACAGATGAGAAAACCTAGGTAAGGAGGGTTAAGTGACTTGCCTAGGGTTTGAACTCAGGGCTTCCAGGCCTGGTACACTATTCACTATACCAGCCAGCTGCCCTCTTGATTCATATACCTTCCTCCTATTGGTTATCTCCAATTTAACTTGCATATAATAACTTGTTTGTACAGTTATTTGCACATTATCTCCTCAATTAGACTCTCAGATTCTTGAGATAGAAGATTATGTTTTGCCTTTCTTTGTATTCCAAGCACTCTGCATAATGCCTAGCACATAGCAGGAACTGAATAAATGTTTATTATCTGACTTACTAAAATGTGATCTAATTTCTTTTTTACTCTGTGAACAATTTTTTTCAGAATGCATAGCAAAAATATAGAAAAAATGTTTTAAAATATTTAAAAATAAATATAGGCTATATAGTGTTCAACCCTCAAAATTCTGTTTTTATTAGAAATGGTTGTATCTAATTTAAATATTTCTCAACCTATTAGATAATAGAGATGCCATATTTTTTTTTTTGCATTTGGAAGAAATATTGGTTTTTGGATCCTTTTGTGAAATAGCAATTAAGAGAGGTTACACAGAAATCCAAATTCATGCCTGTATTTAACAGAGAATTTGTCTATCACTATTTGATTCACTTAATCATTTTGTTTCTGAAATTGGCATTTGTTCAATTATTCTCAGTTTCTAAATCTTCCCCCCCAAGGGAGCATCTGTTTTCAGTTTATTAAAATATGTCATGAATTCATAGATAAGAAGTCCAAAAGTTTTTCTAAATTGACAGACTAACAAATCATTAATTATTTGTTGAAAGAAAAATGTGGTGTGGATATCTCATGTCATTTATATAGAAATATAAAAATAGGAATGATGCAAATGTTTTTACTTAACTAACATGGAGAAAATATTCCTGTCATTGCATGAATGAGGATAAAGTACTCCCATGTAAAGCCACAGATTTTGACATTGGAAACTTATTCTTTACAAATGAGAGCTAGTTTCTAGGTTATCTTAGGCAAATGAAATACTCATTGTGTTTGTAAATGACAGTATCTTTTCTTCTAATATCAAACGATCTGATTGTTTTTCAGAAGAGATTCATGGCATTCTTTTCAGCTATTTCTAAGTTGGTATTATTATGTGTAACTAATCAACTGGGTTGAGTCTATACAGATCTATCCTTATGCATATATATGACTATATGTGTGTATATACACATATGCATATATGTGTAATCTGTTCAAAGTATATAAAAATTGTATAATCGACTAAATTACATTATTTACATTGGTTAAGTCAAGCTTTTTCTTTGTGATGGCAAAAAGCAAACTTTTGATTTGATTAATTCCTAACAGAGAACTATGAAATCCTCTAACCTAATCCTTTTTGATGAGTAAATTTAGGCTCCAGTAAATTAAATTACTTAATTAAAATCACAGAAAGTAAGTAGCAGAAAAAGGATTTTAATCTGATTCCATAACTCCATTAGATTATTCCAGGCTGTCCTTCCCAATTTATTTCTAGATTTTTAAAAGTTCTTTGATTATAGAACATAAATGAGCTATTAGAAATGGAAATAGAAAATAAATGATCAGTCCAAAAGTAGAAAGTAGCTTTCCCTTGAACCTTACCCATGTGTATCCCATGTGTATAAAAAAATCAAAGAAAAGCATTATAACGTGAATTTTGTGTACCTTGCACAAGACTTGAAGTTTCCCATTTTCTCTTGTTCGGATCTTTGCACACTCAGTCATTAAATTGATCAACAAGAATTTAGTAAGCATTTAATATGATCACTGGGCTAAGCTGGTGTTACAAATACCAAAATCAAATCAATACCTATAGGGAAAAAATGCAAAGAATGACTTAAAAGATTTATTCAGAGACTAAATGCCTCAATTATATGGTGGACATGTTCTAAGACCCTATCAGTTTAGTATAAGTATATCCATCATGTCCAAGCAAGCATAACACACGCACAGCCCAAGAAAAACTTGCAGTGACATTATCAATAAGCTTATAAAATAAGAAAATATATAAAAGATCTGTGTATATATAAATAAACAACAACATAATGTATAAGTAAATATCAGGCAGTTATTTCAGGCACATCACATAGGTTAATAAACACAAAAAGCAAAAGAAAAAAAAGCCCATCAGCTTTGTTCAAACATATAAATATGCAAGGCATATATTATATTATATATATATTTTTTTAATAAACATTAGCATTGTATGTTTACATTTGTAAGCATTTTTGTAGTTTCACTTGTAAGAATAGTTTGCAGGTTGGATAGACTAAGCTCTTTTGTGACTGCTGACCTTTCTGTCCTGAACTGGTTGATGTAATGGAATGTTCATAATCATGATTATGTTTATAGACCTCCATGCTTAAACCTGAACTTGTTGAGATTTCAGACTGGCTATCAATATTTCAAGGCTTAATTGGTAGTTTCTCTACTGTAGAAGTCTCTCGCTGAAGATCTGGGTGGGAAAGATGTCAGCTTTGGATTTAGTTTTCTTTATATTTCTGAATTACAGTTCTCCTTTGAGGTTATGGGAGAGTTGGGCATGTTTATAGGCAGAAAACAGTAAATATGGAAAGATTGATAGAGTACATTCTGCTGGAGAATATGGAATAGAATGACATCACTTGTTCATATTCAAAGGTTTTCTTTGGCAAGGAGAAGGGCTACTTTTTCATGTGAAATAGGAATGAAGGACAAGATTGTAAGAACATATCTGAGTTATGTGAGATAAGGAGAACTATAAACTTTTGGGATTTTTTCCATTTAATAATATCTTTTTTCCAACTACATGTAAAGATAGTTTGTAACATTCACTTTTGTAAGATTTTAAGTTTCAAATAGTTTTTCTCTTTTCTTCCCTGCATAATATTTTCTTGATATGTAGCTAGTATATGTATATTTTTGTTAAAGCTTTTTAATTTTCAAAACATATGCATGGATAATTTTTCAACATTAACCCTCGCAAAACCTTGTGTTCCAATTTTTCCCTGCCTTCCCTCCCACTCCCTCTCATAAATGGCACGTAATCCAATATATGCTAAGCATGGTAAAATATATGTTAAATTCAATATATACATATATTTGTATAATTATTTTGCTGCACAAGAAAAATCAAATCAGAAATAGGAAAAATGAGAAAAAATGCAAGAAAACAACAAAAAGAGTGAAAATACTATGTTGTGATCCACACTCGGTTCCCACAGTCCTCTCTCTAGGTGTAGATGGTTCTCATCATCACAAGATCATTGGAACTGGCCTCAATCACCTCGTTGTTGAAAAAAGCCACACTCAAAGGAATTAATTATTGTATAATCTTCTTGTTGCTGTGTACAATGATCTCCTGCTTCTGCTCGTTTCACTCAGCATCAGTCCATGCAAGTCTCTCCAGGCCTCTCTGAAATCATCCTGCTGGTCGTTTCTTACAGAGCAATAATATTCCATAACATTCATATACCACATTTTGTTCAGCCATTCTCCAATTGATGGGCATCCATTCAGTTTCCAGTTTCTAGCCACTACAAAAAGGGCTGCCACAAACATTCTTGCACATGTGGGTTTCCTTTCCTTCCTTTAAGATCTTTTGGGGATATAAGCCCAATAGAAACACTGCTGGGTCAAAGGGTATGCACAGTTTGATAACTTTTTGAGCATTAGCTCCAAATTGCTCTCCAGAATGGTTGGATCCATTCACAGTTCCACCAACAATGTATCAGTGCCCCAGTTTTCCCACATCCCCTTCATCATTCGTCATTTTCTTTTCCTGTCATTTTAGCCAATCTGAGAAGTTTGTAGTGGTACCTCAGAATTGTTTTAATTTTCATGTCTCTGATTAATATTTGTTTTTTAAAAGATCTTTATAATTGGGACACTTTCTATTTTTCCAGTCTTCTTATATCTTGCTTCCTTTCACATACATTGTAGCAAGTGACACCAGTCTCCTCACTCTTCCTCACACAAGACACTCCATCTCGTTTGCTTCAATTTTTCCTGGCTGTCTCTCAAGACTAAAATGTGTTCCCTCATCTCCACCTCCTGGTTTCCTTTGCTTCCTTCAAGTTTCAGCTACAATTCTACCTTCTCTAGAAAACTTTTTTTCCTATTTCCCTTACCTTCCTTTATCCCTCTGCAAATCTTTGCTAATGTCAATCACCCTCTTATACTTGACATAGTCTCTTTTCTCTAGGTTGATGTCACTACTTCCTTTTGGTTCACTTACCTGTTGGTCTTTTCTTTCTCAGTCTTCTTTGCTCTCTCTCCATTCAGGTCATGCCCATTAACTAGGGTGACCCTCAGGACTCTTGGTTCCTCTCATTTCAAATTTTCAGATCTGTTTGTTCAACACTGACCTCTCTCCTGACTGCAGTCTTGTATCTCTATTAAATATCTCAACTTACGTGTCCTGGAGACATTATAGATTCATCATGTCCAAAAGATAACTCATCATTTTCCCCCATCTACCCAACAAACTGTCCTCTCTTTCTAATCTGATCACTTTGAGTCTTTCTTCCAATAGTCTCTGTCCTTGCTGACTAAAGATGACAGTCATACTGAACTATAGTTTGTGCTTAGGCTGATGCCATCTTAGCTTGTGGTCCCCTTTCTTATTGCTTATGAAATTCTGGTTTCCTTTCTGAAAAGCTATATGGTAGAAGAAGTCTCTGTAGTTTCTGGTTAGATTTATTATTTGGTCTGGTATGATTTTTAGGTTTTTGCTGGAATAGGTACATAGCACTGGGCCATCTTCTTCATTTCAAGGAGCCTTTTTAGTTGGACAAATCTTTTTTAAATGAAAGGTTGTGGAACTGCATGTCTATCACTATTTTTTGCTACTCATCAGAGAGTGCAAATAGGTTTTCTATATACAACAGGTGATTATGGGGATGGTATTGTTTAGTCATTTCAGTCATGTCTGACCCCATTTTGGGATTTTGTGGCAAAGGCATTGTAGTGGTTTGCCATTTCTTTTTACATTTCATTTTATTTATGGGGAACTGAGGTAAACAAGGTTAAGTGAGTTTTCTAGAATGACATAGAGAATAAGCACCTGAGGTCAAATTTGGACTTAGGAAAATAAGTTTTCTTGACTTTTGGCCTGGCACTCTATCCACTGTGTTACCTAGCTGCCCTTTAGGGTTGTGGTAAATGACCTAATTTATAGATTCCTATCGTTCTCTCTGCCTATACTATAAATATGAAAGTTGTTCTTTTGCTTAATAATTTGTATGGTATAGCTTTCTATCAGGCTATGAACTTTCATATTCCTTGGTCACCAGCATTTTTCAGCAAAACATTCTCCTTGCTGAAGATCTTGACAGTGAACTTGAGCATGATACCATTATTTGATTCTGTCAGAGCTCCTCTTAATTATTAATAGTTGGTAGGCTGCTTTCAGCCTCTCAGCCAACAGATTGTAGTGCTTGTGAATACATGCTTTCCCTTTTTTGAAACTCTAAAGCATAAAGAAATAGGTAGGTATGACTGTCAACAAAACATTAGCAAATATAATGTAAAATTTGTGGCATCATTCTTGATGGAGTAGTGCACATGTATTGGAAATGCTACTTACTGTTTTCCTGGATTTTTTTTTCTAATTTCAGTGTTCCTATTATGGTCAGCAGTGTGTGATTGAAAACCTTGAATAATAATTGTTCTCCTTAAGTTCTTGATACTTCCAGTCTTAGCATTTCTTTGAATAGCTTGTTTTCAAAATCTCTTCCTTGGGTTAAATAGATCCTAGAAAAAAAATCTGTATAATGAGAAATATGTCTCTCCACCATTTTGCAATTATGGAAGCATTCTTAATTTATTAGTTGGGTATGATTGTATAATATTGTATGATAAAATGATCAACCATCCCTAGGACATGGCTCATATCCTTGTTCTCTCCTTTCTGACATAAAAACTCACTGTAGTCAAGTTTGAAAAATTTGCAAGGCTTGTATTCTCCAAATGAGCCACATGAGTTATTAACACTTTTCTTTTGAACATATTGTGTATAATCTCACATTTATTAACTATATCTGCTGACATTCTGGAATAATAAATCTGTTACCACTTCCAGTGTTCTTGACCATATGTCCAAAATTAGAATGTAATACTTTCATACCCATAGTATGACACAGAGTGGTTAGGACTACTCTTCCTAGTGGTATGAGTGGCAATAGGTATACTCTTTTGCACAGCTCCAAATCTGTCTATATTTTGACAGTCAAGTGCCTGCTAATAAACTGAACTTGAATCTTATTTTTTTTGGCAATACAGTTGGGATTAAATGACTTGTGTCTGAGGCCAGATTTGAATTCAGATCATTCTGGCTTCAGAGGTAGTGCTCTATCCACTTCACCATATTGCTGCTCTATAACTTGAATCTTTTATCATCACTTTATTGCTTCATGTTTTGTGTTGCATGTCTTTTCTTAATACCAGTCAGTCATCCACAGAAAACAGAAGGGTGGCTCAATGAAACAATGTATATAGACTAATGGTATATTATGTTGTGGAAGTCCAAAGTTCTTAGTTGCATTTCATTTCTTTTTGGCTTAATTTCTTCGATAATTATCAATATAGATTTAGAGTCATATGACCTGCACTGACTTTTGACATTAATTTTCCCTAGAAAGTGATATAGGTTGAATTTTTTTTAATTGAAGAAACAGCTTACTTTAAAGTCAAGTATTCAACTTTTTGTATAGAATAGCAAATCTCACCATCATTAAGTTCTCTTTAACAAATGCACCTGGTTTAAGATAGCTTCTACTCAAAAGGCCTATAAGGGACAATAGATATAAGAAACATGTAGCACAACCTATGGACAGAGTGGGAAAGGAAAGTATTATGGCTGAGGTTCTGAATGTTTCAATTGCCCCATAGCTCACTGTCATTGTATATTTCAGGGGTTCCTATAGGAGCTGGCTCCAATGATCACTCCTGCTATAATGATTGTGATACAGACATATCCATGATTGTTTCTCTAGCTTCTCTGTTTAAGAAACTTGTTCAAATTCATAGGCAGGGATCAGAACAGCAAAACATTGGGAGTGTTCAGCAAATCACCCCCTCTCCAACTAGCAAGTATGTTCTTGAGTTTTTCAAGGTTTCCGTGTAATTGTCCCTGTGAAGAGGTCAAAAATAAGGATTTTACATACTGCATGTTTAACCCATGTACATGTTGTTTAACCTAACTAAAATATAAACTCATGAAAGGGGCTAATATGAAAAAATGCTCTAAATCACCATTCATCAGAGACATGCAAATTAGGACAACTCTGAAGTACTACTAACACTCCTGTCAGATTGGCTAAAATGAGAGGAAAAGATAATAATGGATATTGGAGGAATTTGAGAAATCTGGGACACTAATACATTGTTGGTAGAGTTGTGAACTGTTCTGGAGAACAATATGGAACTATGCCCAAATGAAACTGTATATACCCTTTGATCCAGCAGTGTCTCTACTGGGCCTGTATCCCGAGATCATAAAAAAGGAGAAAGAACCCATATGTGCAAAAATGTCTGTAGTATCCCTTTTTGTAGTGGTAAGGAACTGTAAACTGAGTGGATATCCATAAACTTATGGTATATGAATGTTATGGAATATTATTGTTCTGTAAGAAATGACCAGCAGGACGATTTCAGAGAGGCCTGGAGAGACTTGCATGAACTGATGCTGAGTGAAGCGAGCAGAACCAGGAGTTCAATATACACAGCAACAACAATATTATATGATGATCAATTCTGATGGACATGTCTCTCTTCAACAGTAAGGTGATTAGGCCAATTCCAATGGTCTTGTTATGAAGAGAGCCATCTGCACCCAGAGGGAGGACTGTGGAGACTGACTATGAATCACAACATAGCATTTTCACTATTTTCACTTTTTTTTGTTGTTTGCTTGCATTTTGTTTTCTTTCTTGTTTTTTAATTTTTTGATCTGATTTTTCTTGTGCAGCATGATAATTATGGAAATATGTATAGAAGAACTGGAACTTGTTTAACATATATTGGATTATTTGCCTTCCGGGAGGGAAGGGAGGAAGAAAAAAATTTGGAATACAAGGTTTTTCAAGAGTGAAGTTGAAAATTATTATGCATATCATTTCAGAATAAAAAGCTTTAATTAAAAAAATAAAGGGAGGGACTGTTTTGTTTTACTCTTTGATTCTCTAGTTCCTAGCACACTGTGGCACCCAGTGAGTTCTTAAGAAATGCTTGTTGAACTGTATACCAACATAAGATTGAAATGGGTCCATGATTTAGACATAAATAGTGATATTATAAGCAAACTAGAAGAACATGGGATAGTTTACCTCTCAAATCTGTGGAGAAGAAGGAATTTGTGACCAAAGAAGAAAAAAAAAAGTTTGTTATTGAACACCAAATAGATAATTTTGATTATATTAAGTTAAAAAGTTTTTGTATAAATAAAACTAATGCAGATAAGATTAGAAGGGAAGCAATAAACTGGGGAAAATGTTTACATTCAAGAGTTCTGATAAAGGCCTCATTTCTAAAATATATAGAAAATTGACTCAAATTTATAAGAATTCAAGATATTTTCAAATTGATAAATGGTCAAAGGATATGCATAGGCAATTTTCAGATGAAGAAATTGGAACTATTTCTAGTCATATGAACAGGTGCTCTAAATCACTATTGATCAGAGAAATGCAAATTATGACAAATCTAAGGTACTACTACACACCTGTCAGATTGGCTAAAATGAACAGGAAAAGATAATGATGAATGTTGAAGGGGATGTGGGAAAAATGGGATACTAATACATCATTAGTGGAGTTGTAAACTGATTCAACCATTCTGGAGAACAATTTGGAACTATGCCCAAAGGACTATCAAACTATGCATACTCTTTGATCCAACAGTATTTCTATTGGGCTTATATCCCAAAGAGATCTTAAAAGGAAGGAAAGGGACCCACATGTACAAGAATGTTTGTGGCAGCCCTTTGTGTAGTGTCAAGGAACTGGAAACTTAGTGGATGTCCATCAGTTGGAGATTGACTAAATAAGTTATGGCATATGAATGTTATAGAATATTATTCCTCTATAAAAATGGTCAGTAGGATGATTTCACAGAGGCCTAGAGATACTTACATGAACTGACACTAAGTGAAGTGAGTAGAACCACAAGATTATATGATAATCAATTCTGATGGACATGGCTCTTCTCAACAGTGAGATGATTCAGGCCAGTTCCAATGATCTTATCATGAAGAGAGCCATCTGCACCCAAAGAGAGGACAGTGAGATCTAAGTTTGGACCACAACATAGTATTTTTACTTTTTTTGTTGTTGTTTGCTTGCATTTCTCATTTTTTTTTCTTTTTGATCTGATATTTCTTGTGTAGCATGATAATTGTTAAAATATGTAGAGAAGAATTGTACATGTTTCACATATTGAATTAATTGCCATCTAGGGGAGGGAGCAGGGGGAAAGGAGGGAAAAAATTTAGAATATAAGGTTTTGCAAGGGTGAATGTTGAAAATTATTCAAGCATATGTTTTGAAAATAAAAAGCTTTAATTAAAAAAAAAGAAATAATGTTTAATTGAATCAGAGTAAACATTGTAATTCATAGATTTTGTGTGTGTATAGATAAGAAATGTTACATGTAATTATATATAATTCATATATTTTAAATATATACACATATTTTCACATGTATACACAAGTATATATTCTATTTTAACATCACTTTCATTTGCCAATCTTTTCTTTCTCTTCTATCCAAGGAATTTTCTTTTAATCAGTCAGTTAATCCTGAGCAAGTATTTATTAAAACTTTTTATTTGCAAAATATATGTATGGGTAATTCTTCAACATTAACCCTTACAAAGCTTTCTGTTACAAATGTTTCCCCCCCCCTACTCCCCACCCTTCCCCTAGATTGCAGGAAATCCACTACATGTTAATTATGTTAAAATACTTGACAAATCAAATATATGTATACATATTTCCACACTTATCACTGTTGTGCAAGAAAAATCCTATCTACAAGAAAATTTTTCCTATCTACAAGAAAGAAAAATCAGATAAAGGAAACCCAATGCAAGCAAACATCAATAGAGAGCATGAAAATGTTATGTTGTGGTCATTATTTCATATCCCTCTCTCAAGGTGTATATGGCCTTCTTTACTGAACAATTTGAACTGGCGAAAGTATTTATTAAGTTCCTACTTTGTGTTAGAAATTAATACTCTTTTTTATAGTTCTCTGGGAGAGGGAGTAGGAAGGATACTAAGAGAAGCTAGGCTGATATATAAAAAAACAATATGTCAATAAAATTTGGTAAAATCAATAAACTTTAAAAAACATTGTTAGGAAATTTGACATTTCAGCCTTTAAATTTTTTTTTGTTTGTATATGATACTTCCTTTAGATGATTATAAAAAGATTGGGTTTTTATCTTAATTATCCTAGCATTTTCCACAGTGCCCTGCGTATAATACCCACCTAATAAATGCTTATTTGTGTATTAACTGCAACATTTTAAGAAAATATTCTTGCTGCCTTTTCAGTTTTTGTACAAAAGAAAGATGAAGCATGTCCTTTTTTATTTGTCAAATTGGCATACACACATACGCAAATAAAACTATTTCTAGACTACTACATAGAAAAGCATCATATGTAAAATATGCTGTCATAAAGCTAACATTATATGTTTTAACTTATTTAGTCCATTTTAGAAAGAGAGTCAAAGTCCCTTTCTACAAAAGAAAATTCAAACTAAACTGCACACCTTCTTATATTTGTGATTTCCATTTTTGTAATGGAAACTGGGGGGTTTGGGGTTTTCAAGGAGGACTAACATCTCTAGTATGAAGACTTGCTGAGCCCTTTTCAGGGCTGCTCATTTATTTTTGGTGTCCATCTGACACTGAACTCTCACCTCTGGCTCAGAAGCTGTAGCATGCATAGCAATTACACTTTGGTAAAACCGCCTGTGCAGATGAGCTAAGCCAGATTGAAGGTAACTTACAGGTCTCAAATTTAATGGTCAGTTAGGGTAATATCTACCCCAAGCATGTGAAGACTTCCCCTTGAGGAATGAGCAGCTGAGAACAATTTGTTCCAACTTCCGTGAAAGCAGCTGAAGCAGATGTTGTGAACCATGTAAGAGTTTAGTCAGAATAATGAGTCTTATTTTATTCTCTTGCACGCACCTATATCTTGGTTTCCTGGCAGTCAGAGATCATAGAACTCTTGACTACAAAAAAATTTACCTTGTCATAGTAATTTGAAGGCAGAATAACCACTTTTTAAAGAAATTTGGGGGAGAATATTACTATTCAGGTATGGTTTGATCTAATTGACCTCTGAAATCTCTTCTTACTTAGAGAGTCTAAAGTTCGATTTTCTTAAAACCAGATTTGTGATTTCTCTGATCTAGGAGATGCCTGGTGAGAATCTTTACCAAAGCAAATCAGTAACTGCTTGGCCACATAGAGGGATTTAGAGGGCTGCATAGTCACTGAATGGTAATTGATATACTCAGTGTCATGCAGTCAGTATGTGCCATAGCGATGTATGTCAATCCATGACTTCCTGACTTTAAGGCTGGGTCTCCATACATTGTTATATTGTTTCTCATAATTCTATGCTTAATATGCTTAAAATGGTTAGGTTCCTTGATGTTAACTGATAGGAAAATACCATGATGGATTATTTGTATTAAAAAAAAGAGTTTGGGATAACACTAAAGACATTAAGTTCATCCATTGCATCCTGCGCCATCATCAGTCATCTTTTTTTTTATTAATACTTTTTATTTGCAAAACATGTATGGGTAATTCCTAAACATTAACCCTTACAAAGCTTTCTGTTACAAATTTTCCCCCCTACTCCCCACTCCTCCCCTAGATGGCAGGATATCCACTACATGATAATTATGTTAGAATACTTAAGAAATTGAATATATGTATAATTATTGCATCATTTTTTGCATCATCAGTCATCTTGACTTTTGTCTTGCCATTGGACTTTGATTACTTTAGAAGAAAGAGTGAGGCTGACAATTTGGTGCAACACTGCCTCACTTAAAATTCAATTTATATGCAAGTCAAGAAAGATATCACCTTCTGGTGTCATTGGTCTTCCTCAGAAATAAAGGACAAATAACAACAAGGATTATAAGGATAAAAAGGGAAAAGTGCTTCCTTTCAAGGAATTCATAATCTAAGAGTGAGAGATAGCAACACATGTATTATGTATGGTGAAGATACAAAATACAGATAAGATAATGGAGGTAGTAGCTGGGGAGATCATGAAACACTTCATGCAGAAATTTCTATGAGCTGGAGGAAACTAAGGAATGTAGTTTATTCCCTTAATTTTACACTTATGGAAACTGGTAAAGTGACTTTTTGCAAAATGGTTTATTTTTGCCTTTTGTTTTTCCATAAAATTAATTTTTACTGAACTATCTCTCCCTATAATTAATAAACTACTTGATCACTAGAGTCCCTTCCAGTTCTGACATTCTGTGCACAAGCACAGTGCTTGACTTATAATAAACACTGGACTTCTATCTATACCAACTAGACGAAGATACAACCTTTACTTTAAAAGTCTATACCTTGTACAATAAAAATAATATTTATATACATTTTTGAAATTTGCAAAGTATGTTGTGCATATTATTTCATTTGGTCTTCCCCATAATCATGTGAGATGGGTATAGGCATTATTAATCTCATTTATACATGAGTAAATTGAGGCTTAAATCACTTGCCCGTGATCACAGACAGTAAATGTCAGAGACAGAATCTGAAACCAGGTGTTCTAAGATTCCAAAAGTCACAGTAGACACTGAATAATCACCAACTCCACTCAAATTTTAATGTTTCTTGGAAGAACACAGGGCTAAAGAAACTTTGGAAATGTATAATAAATTGCTGTAATGTAGAGAAAAAAAGTTTGCATTAGTTCTTAGTTTTTGCTGAAAAAATGTAAATATATTAAAATACATAAAGAATATATAATTAAAAAGTGTTTTCTTTCCCTCCATACCCACTATGATTAATAGGTCTCAAGGGAAGAAAGAAGAAGCTATCATCTTTTTAAGAGATTCTATCAAATTTGGTCCAGAGTTTGCAGATGCCTATTCAAGTTTAGCTTCATTGTTGGCTGAACAGGTAATTAATTTCTTTTTCTTCAATACTTTATTTGTGGTTTCATCCATATTAAATACTAGAAAATCTTTTATCTTCTATTCTTATCATATCTTCGCCTGATCTTCTTGCCAATTTTTCTGTTTTGACTCTATTGATGCTATTTCCTTGAGACAACAAGGCATGCCACTAGCTAGATAATGCAGAATTAGATGACATCAAGTGTTAGCTACATGATTAACTGGTTAGTGATAACAGAATTCATTAATTAAGTTTTTATATCTATTTCCTCAAGATGAGTAACTAAGTACAGCTCCAGGGTTTGTAGTTAATATGCACATTCTAGCTAATTTTATCTTATGTAAATCTTTCCATTTTGCTCTATTTTTTAATGTATAAATCTTTACCTTCCTCTTCTGCTCTCTCTCAAATTCCATTTTTTCTATACTCCTGATATAACTAAGACCTATATAAAATTACTCAAATTGGTGCTTCGGTTTTTGTACACCATGGATCTATGCTGAGTGTACAATAAATCTCCATATGTTGATAAAACATAATGATAGTACTTATCAACAAATCCTTGCACAACTTTCATGCCACTTAAAATAATTTTATGTCATTTTATGGTGCCTCTACTTAGAATGGGCTATCCCTCTTACCTCTAAGGTCCATACTTTTTTCCTTTAAGACCCAGCTCACATGTCACATCTTCCATGAAACTTTTCTTGACTGCATCTCCATCCTTATCTGAAAAAATAACTCACAACTTCACTAGTACTACCTTAGTGTCTCAATTTTCCCACATCTTCTCTAATATTTATCATTTTTCTTTTCTGCCATATTATAATGTTAGGTATGAAGTGGTATCTGAAAGTTGTTTTAATTTGTGTCGACCCAGAAGAACTGAGTTAATTTGTACTTCTCTTATAGTGATTTAGAACATTTTTTCAAATGACTACTGAGAGCTCTAATTTCTTTGCCTGAAAACAACTTGTTCATATCCTTTGACCATTTATAAATTGAGGAATCACTTTCATTCTTTTAAATTTGACTGAGTTCCCCACATATTTAAGAAATGAGGTCTTCAGAAAGGGATCCACGTGTGCCAAAATGTTTGTGACAGCCCTTTCTGTAGTGGCTAGAAACTGGAAACTGAGTGGATGCCCATCAATTGGAGAATGGCTGAATAAATTATGGTATATGAATGTCATGAAATATTATTGTTCTGTAAGAAACGACCAGCAGGACGATTTCAGAGAGGCCTGGATCCAGAGACTTGCATGAACTGATGCTGAGTGAAATGAGCAGAACCAGGAGATCAGTATACATGGCAACAACAAGACTATATGATGATGAATTATGAAGGTCATGGCTCTCTTCAACAATGAAATGTTTCAAACTGGTTCCAATTTTTCAGTGATGAAGAAAGCCATATAAACCCAGGGAGAGGGATATATATGTGGACCACAATATAACATTTTCACATTCTCTATTGATGTTTGCTTGCATTATGTTTCCCTTCTCAGATTTTTTTTT
>JAJPUD010007758.1:0-61170 GCA_023553655.1 Myrmecobius fasciatus | reverse complement strand
GTTGTTATGTCAAAGGACATGCATGAATTTATAGCTCTTTGGGCACAGATCATATATTCTGATTATTTGTCAATTGGGGCATAGCCCTTATTTTTATATATTTGACTCAGTTCCTTCTATGTTTGAGAAATGAGGCCTTACCAGAGAAACTTGCTTCAGAATTTTTTTTTTACAATTACTATTGCTAATTGAATTTCCCTCCATTTATTCTCTCTTTTTTCACCCTGCCCTTCCTCAAAAGTGTTTTGTATTGACCATGCCCTCCCCCAATTTCCCTCTCTTTTATCATCTTCCCCCTCTTCCCATATCCAAATCTCCAACTATTTTTTCTGCAGGGTAAGATAGAGTTCTATATCCCTATTGAGCATGTTTGTTACTTCCTCTTTGAGCCAATTCTGATGAGAGTAAGGTTTACACTCTCTCACCCTTTCCTCCCTCTCTTCCCTTACACTGTAAAAGTTTTTTCTTGCCTCTTTTTTATGGCAGATAATTTTCACCATTCCATTTCTCCCTTTCCCTTTCTCTCAGTATATTCCTCTCTCACTCCTTAATTTCATTATTTTAAAAAAAATATTATCCCTTCATATTCAACTCATATCTATAGATTCTACTTCTAACTGCCATAATAATGAGAAACTCCTAATGAATTACAAGTATCATCCTTCCATGTAGAAATGTAAACAGATAAACCCTAAGTTGTCTCTTACGATATCACTTTCTTGAATACCTCCTTATGCTTCTTCAGAGTCCTGTATTTGAAAATCAAATTTTCCATTCAGGTCTTGGTCTTTTCATCACAAACATTTGAAAATCCTCTACTTCACTGACTACCTTTTCCTCTGAAGGATTATACTTAGTTTTGCTGGATAGATGATTCTTGGTTGGTAATCCTAACTCCATTGCTCTCTAGAATATCGTTTTCCAAGCCGTCTGGTCCTTTAATTTAGAAGCTGCTACCGCTTGTGGCTCCACTATACTTGAATTGTTTCTTTCTGAATGCTTGCAATATTTTCTCCTTGATCTTGAAGTTCTGTAATTTGGCCATAGTGTTCCTGGGAGTTTTCATTTTGGGATCTCTTTTAGGAGGTGATTGGTGGATTTTTTCAATTTCTATTTTAACCTCTGGTTCTAAAATATCAAGACAGTTTTCCTTGATAAATTTCTTGAAAGATGATGTCCAGGCTGCTTTTTAAAAATCATGACTTTCAGGTATACCAATAATTTTAAAATAATCTCTCCTGGATCTATTTACCAGGTCAAATGTTTTTCCAATGAGATATTTCACATTTTTTCTATTTTTTCATTTTTTTTTGTTTTGCTTTATTGAATCTTGATTTCTCATAAAGTCATTAGCTTCCATTTGCTCAATTCTATTTTGTAAGTAATTATTTCACTCAGTGAGCTTTTGTATCTCTTTTCCCAATTGACCAATTTTTGTGCACGCATTTTCTTTTGCATCACTTTCAAATCTTTTTCTAATTTTTCCTTATATCTCTTACTTGATTTTCAAAATCTCTTTTGAGTTCTTTGATGATCTGAGCCCAATTCTTATTTTTCTTAGAGGCTTTTGATATAGAAGCTTTGATTTTGTTATCTATTGAATGTGTGTTTTGATCTTCCTTCTCACCATAATAACTTTAAATGATCAGGAACTTTTTTGTTGTCTGTTCATTTTCTTTGCTTATTACTTGGCTTTTAACTCTTTGTTAAAGTAGGGCTCTGTTTCTAGAGTGGAGGGTGTGGTGCATCCAAACTTCAGGGGTTTTGTTCAGTTGTTTTCAGAGATCCTTCTAGGAATCTGAGCACAAACACTTTTTTCTGTCCTGCAGCTGTTTGGAGTGTCCCAGTCTCACTGACTATTAGATCTAGTGTTCTAAATAACAGAGTTCTGCTTTGCTGATGCTCAGGCTTTGGGGCTGGGACCTGGGCTATGGTGATACAGCATGCCCTAGGACTGCACACCAGATTCCCACTCCATTGCCACAGACCCTCTCCATTGATCTTTCGAGTCCTCCCTGGTGAGAGGTACTCTAGTTTTGTTGTTGATTCAGAGGTCCCCTGTCACTAATGCTGCGGTCTGAGCCTGGGTTGGGGTCTGGCTGGGGTTGAGGTCAGGACGGGGGCTGTGCTGGTGCAGTCTGCACTGGGATTGTGCACTAGCTCCCATCCTGGCTCCACAGACTTTTCCTGTTGACTTTCCAAGTTCTCTTTGGTATCTCTGAACTGAGAAGTCTAGAAGCTACCAGTACTGCTGCTGATTCAAAAGTCTGACTGAGGTTGGATCCAGGTCTGAGGCTGGGGCTATACTATCATGGTCTGCACTGGATCTGCACACTGGACTGTCACCATTGATGTTACAGACCTTTTTGCCTGACCTTCTAAGTTGCTTTCATGTGGGAAATGTTTTACTCTGTCTTTTTGGGTGTTCTGATGCTCTAAAATATTTTTAGTCATTATTTAAAGGAATTTGGAGTAATTTGGGGGAGACGTTGGGTGAGTTTCTGCCTTTACTCCACCATCTTGGCTCCATCTCCTAGAGATATAGTTCTTAAGAATTTCAAATACCATTTTCCCATGTAGGGATGTGAATAGTTTAACCTTATTCAATAGCATGGTTTTTTCCTTTTCTATTTACCTTTTTATGTTTCCCTTGAGTCTTATAAGAAAATCAAATTTTCTGTTCAGCTCTGGTCTTTTCATCAGGAAAGTTTAAAAGTCCCCTATTTCATTGAATGTTCATCTTTACCCCCTAAAATTATGCTTAATTATACTGTAATGAAGGCTCCTTTGCCTTCCAAAATATTGTATGCTAAACCTTTATCTAAAAGCTGCTAAATTCTGTGTAATCCTGATTGTGACTGATACTTGAATTGTTTCTTTATGGCTGTTTGCAGTATTTTCTCCTTGACCTGCTAATTATTGTATTTATCCATACTATTTGAAGTTTTCACTTTGAGATTTCTTTCAAGAATGACTGAGGACTTTTAAAATTACTAGTTTATTGTCTGGTTCTAGAATATCAGGGCAGTTTTTCTTGATAATTTCTTGAAAGGTGCTATCCAAGCTCTTTATTTGATCATAGCTTTCAAGTAGTCTAATAATTCTTAAATTATCTCTCCTAGATCTCTTTTCCTGGTCAGTTATTTTTTTTTATTTTACATCTATTTTTTAATTCTTTTGATTTTATTTGATTGATTTTTGATGTCTCATAGAATCATTAGTTTCCACTTGCCTAAATTCTAATTTTTAAGGAATTATTTTCTTCCCTTAGCTTTTGTACCTCCTTTTCCATTTAGCCAATTTTACTTTTCATGGAGTTATTTTCTTCAGTGCATTTTATATATCATTTTCCATTTGTCCAATTCTACTTTTTAAGGAGATATTTTCTTTTTCTAAGTTCCAGTCCCCACGATTTTCTCGCTTCAGTCATTTCTTTTCCCAATTTTTCTTCTATCTCTCTTATTTAAGTTTATAAATCTTTTTTGAGCTCTTCCAGCAAGAAGGTATCTTGGGTTGGGAAATTGTTTTTACAGGTTTTGTTGTTTCATAATTCATGTTGAGGTTCGATTTAAAGTTATTTCATGAAATATTGTGAAGATGTCAGACAGCTTCCTGACTTTTCTGCACTAATTTGGCTCTGCTTCCCTCCACTGATGATTGATGATTGATTGATTGATTTTTTTAAATGTGAAGAAAAATAGAAATTAAGATATGAAATTCTAGGGGGAAATATATTCTGAATACATTATGATGCACAGATAAAGTGGGGAGCAAAGGACTGTAATGAGATTCAGATTTTTAAGACAGTTATTGAACTTTGCAGTCAAGGCTTACTACAAGGCTTTGAGATTGAAATGAAATGTGGGGGCAGCTAGGTGGCGCAGTGGATAGAGCACCAGCCCTGAAGTCAGGAGGTCCTGAGTTCAAATGTGGTCTTAGACACTTAACATTCCCTAGCTGTGTGACCCTGGGCAAGTCACTTAACCTCAATTGCCTCAGCAAAAAAAAAAAAAAAAAGAATGAAATGAAATGTGGAACTTTTAGCTATTAAAAAAAAAAGATGTTTACTTAGTAATAAGATGGAGAAGTAGGCACAATGTGGAACCAAGATGGAAAAGTAGAGGCAGTAATCCAGCCAATCTCTCCCAACATTCAGCTCCAAACAACTTTAAAATTAATGTATCAAATTTAATTCTAGAATGCCAGAGCCAACAAAAGATAAGAGAGACTTTTTTTTAACCCAAGAAAACTTAGGAGGTCAGAAAGAGAGATCTATGATACCAGATTGGGGCTAATTTGGAATGTACAAGGTCACAACATTAATAATGGGCTTTGGAGGAATCAATAGTAACAATAGCTTTGGGAACTGAGCCCATAGAAACTCTGGGACTGTTTGGGAACTGAGCCCATAGAAACTCTGGGATTGAAGCAGGACTAATGCTTGTGGCTTCAGGAGAGCAGGAAACCTGGTTACAATTCAGATGCTAAAGTACTTGTGTTGGCAGGGAGCAGAGGCCCTTCCCAGGATTATACCACCTTGTAAGCACTGGAAACTTGCAGACTGCCAGAATTAGCTCTGAAAATAGAAGAACAAAAAAGATTGAAACTTGGGGTGGTGTCTCCCCAACCCCCAGAAGAACAGAAATTAACTTTTACATAAAGCAAAGGTTAAGAAATGTTAGAACAATGAGTAAATAAACAAAAAAACTTGACCAAAAAAGCTACTATGGTGACAAGAAATGCCAAAACACAAACTCAGAAGACAACAAAATGGAGGCTATAAATACAGCCTTAAAAAATAAGGCAAATTGGGCATAGGCTCAAGAATTGATATTGTTAGGTCAAAGAATATGCATGTTTTTATAGCCCTTTGGGCATAGTTCATATCTTTTGATAATTTATCATTTGGGAAATGGCTCCTTTTTTAAAATATGAATTGACTCAATTCCCCATACATTTGAGAAATGAGGTCATCAGAGAAATTTCCTTCAAAATTATTTTCCCAATTACTATTGCTATTTCCTATACTATTGTAATTCCCCCATTTATTTTATTCTCTCTTCTTTCACTCTGATTCATGTCAAAAATGTTTTGCTACTGACCATCCCTTTCCCCAATATGTCCTTTCTTCTATCACCTTTCCCCAATTCCTATATATCTTTTTCCCTCTTACTTTCCTGAAAGCTAAGATAGATTTCTAAACCTATATTGAATTTTATATTATTTCTTCTCTGAGACAATTCTGATAAGAGCAAGGTTCACTCATTCTTCCTCCCCCCCCCCCTTCCTCACCAATGTAAAAGCTTTTTCTTGCCTCTTTTATGGCAGATCATTTATGCCATTCCACCTCTCCCTTTCTTTTTCTCCCAGTACATTCCTCTTCCATTCTTTAATTTTATTTTTTCAAGATATCATTCCTTTATATTCAACTCATATCCATGCCATATATATGTGTGTGTGTGTGTGTGTGTGTGTGTGTGTGTGTGTGTGTGTATTCCTTCTAACAGCCATAATAATGAGAAAGTTCTTATGAGTTAGAAGTTTCATCCTCTCATATAGGAATGTAAAGAGATAAACTTTATTAAATCCCTTATGACATTCTTTGCCTGATTATCTCCTTATGCTTTACCTGAATCCTATATTTGAAAATCAGATTTTCTATTTAATTCTGTTCTTTTCATCACAAATACTTGAAAGACTTTTATTTCACTGAATTTTCAACTTTTCCCCTGAAAGATTATACTCAGTTTTGCTGGGTAGGTGATTCTTGAGTAATCTTGCTCTTTGGAATATCATTATTCTAAGCCCTTTGATCCTTTAATGTAAAAGCTGCTAAATCTTGTGTTATCCTGACTGATATTTGAATTATTTCTTTTTGGCTGTTTACAATATTTTCTCCTTGACTTGGGATTTCTGGAATTTGACTATAGTATTCCTGGAAGTTTTCATCTTAGTGTCTCTTTCAGGAGGTGATTAGTGGATTCTTTCAATTTCTATTTTACCCTCTGGTTCTATATTATCAGGATAGTTTTCCTTGATAATTTCTTGAAAGATGATGATGGTTTTTACAAAGACCAATAATTTTAAAATTATTTGTCCTAGATCTATTTTTCAGGTCAGTTGTTTTTCCACTGAGATGTTTCACATTGTTTTCAATTTTTTTAAATTCTTTTGGTTTTGTTTTATTGTTTCTTGATTTCTCATAAACTCATTAGCTTCTATTTGCTCAATTCTAACTTGAAAGTTGTATTTTCCTCTGTGAAGTTTTTCCCCAATTTGTCCAATTTTGCTTTTTAAGGCATTCTTCTCATTACCTTTTTGTATATCCTTTTGTACCACTCTCAATTCTTTGCCCAACTTTCCTCTATCTCATTTACTTGATTTCCAGAATCCCTTTTAAGTTCTTCCATAACTCACATCGTGAGTTATGGAAAATTCTTATTTTTCTCGGAGGCTTTTGATGTAGGAGCTTTGACTTTGTTATCTTCTTAAAACTGTATGTTTTGAGCTTCCTTGTCACCGTAGTAACTTTCTATGGACAGAATCTTTCTCTGTTGTCTGCTTATTTTCCCGGCTTATTAGTTGGCTTTTAACTTTTTGTTATAGTGGAACCGTACTTTTATAGCAAGTTTCTCTGATAAAGGGGTCATTTTTCAAATTTATGGAGAACTGAGTCAAATTTATAAGAATATAAATCATTACCTAATTGACAAATGGTCAAAGGATGTGATCAGGCAGTTTTCAAAAGAAGAAATCAAAGCTATCTATAGTCGCATGAAAAAATACTCTAAACCACTATTGATTAGAAAAATGCAAATTAAAACAGCTCTGAGATACCACCTCACATATAGAAAATCTGCTAGTATGACAGAATAGGAAAATTTTATATGTTGGGTGAGATGTGGGAAAACTGAGACACTAAAGCATTGTTGGTGAAGTTGTAAACTGATTCAGCCATTCTAGATTCAGCCATTCATGTCCAAACTATATTGAAAATAAAACTGAATACCTTTTGATCCAGTAGTACACCACTATGTCTATATCTCAAAGAGATTATAGCAGCTTTTGTGTGTGGGGGGGGGTAGTAAAGTATCGGGAATTGAGGAGATGCTTATTAATTGGGGAATGACTGAATAAGTTGTGGTATAATATTGTGATGGATTATTATTGTGCTATAAGAAATGATGAGCAAGATGCTTTCAGAAAAAATTGGTCTTACATGAACTGTTACAAAGTGAAGTCAGCAAAACCAGAAAAATGTATTACAAAGGAACAGCAATAATGTAAGGATAATCAGTTGTGAATGATTTAACTATTCTCAGCAATCCAAGTGATCTAAGACAATTCCAAAGGACTTATGCTGAAAAATGTTGTCTACCTTCAAGAGAAAGAACTGGTAAAAGTCAGAATGCAGATCAAAGCATATTTTTTATGACTTTATTTCTCAGGGTTTTTTTGGTCTATGTTTTCTTTAACTAATATGGAAATATGTTTTGCATGACTGCACATATATAACATATTAAATTGCTTGCCTTCTCAAGGAAAGGGAAGGAAAGAATTTAGACTTAAAATTTAAAAATGTTAAAAATTGACTTTACAATTAAAAATATAAGTAGTATTTGCCAAACTAAAACCATACAAGAATTTTATAGTTAATTTTTTTAATGAACAAAAATCAATTTTTTCCTCACCCATTAAAAAACCAAGACTTTAAAGATATACATAGGCAAGAAAGACAAATTTCAATGCTGGATATGTAAAAAAAAATTAACTTGTATACTCTGTCATGAAGTGAGTAGTATGCTTCTTCACGAGTCCTTTGGAAATATGCTTAACCTTTGCATTGATTAAGAATTTTTACAACTTTCAAAGTTTTATTTTTTGTTTGTCTTAATACTATTATAGTTATATAAATTGTGCTGTTTCTGCTCACTTTGCTCTTTATCCATTAAATGTCTTTCTAGGTTTCTCTAAAACTATTCCTTTCATAATTTCTTAATATTCCATTATATTTATGTGGTTTAATTTATTTGACCATTCTCCAATTCAGATACTTTGCTTAGTGTTTCCTATTACAAAAAGAACCTGTATAAATATTTTTGAACATATAGGATTTTTCTCTTTATCATTTTGAAGCATAAGCCCCAATTTCTTTAGCACATCATAAATAGCTCTATAGATAGCTCTAGAAAGAAGAAAAGAGATTTCCTAACCCAGCCTCCTACTTTATTTATAATGAAACTGAGGTCTAAAGAGTTAAAGTGATTTTCCCAATGGCTATGGCCAAAATTATTGGTGATGACATTGTCTAGTGTTATATAAGCCTCTCCAAATTTCCTTCAGGAAAAGCACATGTTCTCTTACTAGAACCATATTTGAAAGTTTTCCAATTTAATAGTAATTTCCAGACTTTGCCCTCTGATGACATAGCTTTTGAGAACCAAAGGTCATTTCCTCAACTTAGTGTGTCATCAATGTAAGATTGTTATCATAGTGTTTTGACAATGTTAAGTATTGATGTTTAAATTTTTCTATTTTTGTCCTTTAAAGGAATTATTTCAGAAAGCTGAGGAAGTTTATCAGGCCGGAATTAAGAACTGTCCAGAGAGTTCTGACTTACATAACAATTATGGAGTTTTTTTAGTGGATACTGGTGAGTAAGATTAAATGTGACAATGGCATTTCTATAAGCAAGTAAACTCAATTACTTATTTCTCCACCTTTTTAGGATAGACTATTCATCCTGATAGGAGTAACATTTTCTCTAACCCCTTCTTTTATTATATCCTCTAGAATGACTTTCCTTTCACACCAAATGTAGGAAAATGTTGGGTATCTGCCTCAGTACTAGTACAACTAGTTGAAGCTCCATGAATTATTTAAAATTCATTTTCCTAGAGAAACCCTGGCATAGATATGTGGATGTGGAGATACATATAGATATAGATGTATACTCTCTGTCCAGGGAAATTGTAAAAATTAAACATTAATTTTCTTTGATTCTATCATTTGAAAACCATTTCTCTCCTCTTTTGGAGCACTCTGTATCACTCCCCTCAGTGCTGCATTCTAGCAATAATCCATACAATTTTGTAATGTCAGTAGTTAACAATTTTTATCATATTTGCCAGTTTAAGATAAAAGGTAAACATTTACATACTGAAAAGACAAACAAAGAAATAAATATACTATATACTCCAAAAGAACACTCTTGAGACTCTTTTCAGAAGAAAGGAAAATAAAGGGGAAAAGAGAAATGAAAGATTGCTATCTGTTATCCAAAGCCCAGACTTTTTCAACATCACATTATCTTCCCCATCATAATTCATAAATGATGCATTTACTCCATCTTAAATCTGTATTTCAGCACTAGCTGCTTCATGGCCAGCCCCTTTGTTATTTCCTTTACAACAATTGCCCCACTGTTTTCACCTCTCTTGAATCATTTTTTTCCACAAATCCAAAAGGAACAAATGAACTGGCTTCTGAATCCAACTCAGCCTCTTTGTCAGACATGAGGTCAAGTCAAAATTCTCTAGCTGTTAAACAGGATAGGAGATTTCTACATACACCCAGCTGGCATTTATCCACTTGTGGCATTCTGATTCTCTTGTTGATGTATAAAAAATATCTCAAAAAGAAAATTCACTGAAATGGCAGTAATTTGAAGTGTAGATAACCACATTCTACTTTGAGGCTATCATTTCTCTAATTGTTACAAGCTTATATAAATCTATCTTCAGGGAAATCCCCTAAGGCCATATATATATATATATATATATATATGCACACACACACACACACACACACACACACACACACACATATAAGTTACTCTTGTTAACTTAGTGAGTAGCAGTCTTCACATACACTCACAGTGGTTATTTTATACTCATGAAATACCCTTCAATTCTACTATAGAAACAATACTTCGAAAACAAGTCATGGTTACATTATTTTTATTATTTTTATATGATGTACATTATAGAAATGGCATATTCATAATTGATGAAAAAATTTAAGATGTTAGAATCTACTTGCTACTTCTTGTTTAGAGTAAAACTATTCTCAGAATGTCTTTGTTTCCTTTATGTTTCATGAAGTATGATATGATGTTAGCATATAGTGAATGCTAATAAGAAATAAAAAGAAACTATGAGAGTATGCTATTGTTTTTTCATTATCAGTTATCAGGCTAGGTACTTCTTGTAGTGGCAGTAAAATTTAGTTTTCTTTTTTTTTGGAATTATGAAATACAAATATTTTTATTTTCAAGTTTACATACTCCTATTTTCTAACAAGTGGCATCTTCACTAAAATGAAGTATGAAAGACACTATACATTAGTTCCCAAAATAATAATAGTAATGTGTGCCAGAGGTATCTTTGTTTTTGGCCTCCCCTACAATGCCACACATGTACATTTCACCTCTTACATTCAACATGTCAATATCCATACACCCTCTGTGTTAGCTCTCTCACTCTGGCTTCTTCTTATGGTCTAGGTTGACCACTGATAGATAAAGAGATAAGTGATTCATCATGAATATAGTTTCTTCATTTTTGGTAACTACAAGAATAGTAGATCACAAAAATGCTATATACATATTTTTCTTTTTTATATATTTTTGTTCATTTTATAATTTTATAATTTATAAAATAAAATAAGCATTTACATAACACAGTATATTAAAAAGATGAATGCTTATGAAACTGCTAATCTGTCATGTACACCTTGCTATTCTTTTAAAATATGTAATAAAGTTATCATGGTAATTATTTTTTCTTTTTCTTTTCTTCCCTACTTGTTTCACCTTATAGATGACTACTATTAGATACGAATACACACACACATTTATGAAAAAAATCATTCTATACATACTTCTATTTATTAATTCATTCTCTGTACACAGATAATAGACCTAGTAATGTTAGTGCTGAGTCAAAGGATATAAACAGTTTTATAACTCTGGGTATAATTTCAGATTACTCTCCAAAATAGTTTGACCAATTTACAATCCCATCAATAATGAATTAGTGTCCCAACTTTTTACATCCTTTCTAATATTTTATGGCTTTCTCCTTCAATCATTTTAGCCAATCTGATAGGTATAAAATTATATCTCAAGATTGTTTTAATTTGCATTTCTCTAATTGATAATGACTGATTATTACTTCATATGGTTTTCATATTTGTTTTAGTTAGCCAAGATTAATCATTAATCAAGATTAATCAGCCAATCTGCCATTTTCACCCTCATGCCCCATTATACACATGTATAGTCTATCAAAACTAATGTCTGTATTTACTATGTCACAAGAAATATTTGTCTTATTTCTCATTCTGAGTTTCTTACCTTTTCATCAGGAAATGGATGGCATGTTTCCTCATTACTTCTCTGGAATCACGATTGGTCTTTACAGTGATAAGAGTTTATTCTGCACAATAATATTCCATCGTATTTATATACAATTTATGTTCATTCTCTAGGTGGTATAGTGGATAGAATTCTGGGCCTGGAGTCAGGAAGACTCATTTTCATGAGTTCAAATTTGGCCTCAGACAATTGCGAGCTGTGTGACCCCAATACTGTTTGCCTCAGTTTCTTCATATGTAAAATGAACTGGAGAAAGAAATGGCAGGATATTTGCCAAGAAAACTCCAAATGATGTCACAAAGAATCAGACATGATGAACAGCCACGAGCAACAACTTCAGAATTCCATTCTTTGCCCTCCTTTTAATTTCTTTGCCCTTTTTCCTTTCCTTCCTGTTTCCCATTGAGTGAAATATATTTCTATACCCAAATGTTTATTCCTTCTTTTGATCAGTTCATATAAAAGTGATATTCATTTGTTAGCTGCTTCCCTACCCTCTTTTCATTGTTTATATACATGTCTTTTTGTGTACCCTTGATGAAAAAGATGTTTCTTTTTCTTTCCTGCCAAGTATTCCTCTTTCTCTCTTTTTCCATTCTTTTTTTAAGATCGATCTTTTCGTAAAATATAATTACTCCAAGGCCTTGTGTAATTGGACTCCTTTTATGGACCCTGATGATGGTAGAGTTGAGAGGGAATACATGTGTGTCGACCCATAGTTGAATATACATATTTATCCCTGCTTAGTCCTTTATAAATTGTTTCATGTTGTTTTTCATTCCTGTGTTTGAATATCAGAGTTTCTCCACAGCCTTGTTCTTTTCATTAGGAAAACTTGGAAGTTCTCTATTTCTTAATGATTCATTTTCCACCTTTAGCATTATTAACAATTTGGCTGGGTAAGTTATTCTTGGTAGGAAGCCTTTGTCTTCTTGAATACTGTATTCCAAGTGGCTGCTAATTTGTGTTAAGAACCTGACTATAGTTCCTTAGTTGTTTAATTATTTTTTTTGTAGATACTTCCAGCCATTTTTTCATTGACCCAAAAGTCCTGGAAATTTTCCTTTTCTTGTTTCTTTGGGGAAGTAACCAGTAGATTTATGTTTCTTCTTTGCCCTCTAGGTTCAAGAGATTTGGGCAATTTTACTTTTAAGATTTCTTGAAATGTGATATCTAGGCTTCTTTTTAGGTCATGGTGTTTAGATAGTTCAATTATTCTTAAGTTTTTTTCTTCATCTGTTTTCTAGGTCAGTTCTTTCTGCTATAAGACACCACAGACTTCCTTTTTTTTAAAAAAATAATTTGTTACTTAGTTTCAGTATTTCTTATTGAAATTCTTTGACTTGGCAAAAAAAGAATTATTGACTTCCCTTTGGTCTATTCTGATTTTCTTTTTTTTTTCTTTTTGCTGAGGCAATTGGGGTTAAGTGACTTGCCCAGGGTCACACAGCTAGGGAATGTTAAGTGTCTGAGACCAGATTTGAACTCAGGTCCTCCTGACTTCAGGGCTGGTGCTCTAACCACTGCGCCACCTAGCTGCCCCCGGTCTATTCTGATTTTCAAAGAATTTGTTGCTTGTATAAAGTTTTGTACCAGGCTGTTAATTTCTATCCCAATTCTGTCTTCCATAGCTCCTGTTTCAGTTTTTTTTTTCCTTAAACATTCTTTTTTCATTTATTAAAAAAAAATTTTTTTTGGTTTAAACTCTTGCCTCATATCTTTCAGGAATTGTAGTTGAGTTTGTGCTCAAACTATGTTTTTCTCTGAGGCATCCCTTATATAGGATTTGAAGTCCTCTTTTGTGTTTTTGTTTTAAGTGTCCTTGCCACTATAATAGTGTAGCAGGTAGGTGGCACCGTGGATAGAGCACTGAGCTTGTAATCTTCCAGCCTGCATCCTAATTTCAGACTTAATGTTAGAACTGGAGTTTGCCAGTTTGGGAGGGAAGATCTAGAATAGTCGTGCTAATACTTTCTTAGAAGACTGGATGTTATGTTATTGCAAAACTTCAGGGACAGTGCTCTCCAAAAGGCCTAATGCAGGACAAACTCTGTTTGCTATCTTTCTAGTTTGAATTCTGTCAGTTTTTTACCTGAGTTTGGTTCTGTGCAAGAGTTTACTGTTGCTGGATTCTATCCCTATTAACCAGCTAAATAGCTTTGTTGGTTCAATGGCAGAATTGTAGACTTATCTTTAGTCTAGGATTCCTACCTTCATTATTCCTCTGCAGGCTGGTCTAAATGCTAGAAATGAGACCCTATTCTGAGTCTGGAGTCTGATCCAAATGATTGCTTCATTCTAAACTTCCTCCTTTCCCAGTATTCTGCCCCCAACCTCTCTATCTATCCTAAGTTCCCTCTCTCACTCCACCCTGGATCTCCGACTCAGAACTATGTAGCAGGTGACAGCTTCCAGTTCATACCTGTATTGCAATGTCTCAATAAGAGTCTAGGGGGTAGTCAGTTTGGATGTGGGAGCTCTCCTTCCTCTGGGACACAGCCACTTCCAGGGCAGTAGTGTTTCTGGCTGAAATCATTCTCTTTCTTCTGTAAATCTCTTTGGCTTCCTTCTGTTGACTGGGCTGGATAAATGACTCACTGTGATTTTTAGGAGACTTTTAGCAGCAGGATTCAGTCCGGAGCATTTTCTGTATCTCTTTGTAGACGTTTGCAGACAGAAGCTCACCACATTGCTTCCTTCCTATAACTTTGCCATCTTAGCTTCATCCATAATATTTGTGAGAGACTCTCATGAGAAATGTCACAGGGTAGTACATAGAATATCAGCTATAGCATCAGATGACCTGGATTTGAATAGTAGTAAGCTGCTTATCAACTCAATAATCAGGATAGGCATTACCAACTAGGTAATCATGAATAAGTTACTTAAACTCTCTGGGTTTCAGTTTCTTCAGTTGTGGAACTGAGCAGTCTTTATGATTCCTGCCAGCTCTAAAACTCTGATCCTTTTTCCGTATGGACAAAATGGTAAATTATAGACCGGATGGTCATATAGGTTCATATCTGGTTTAACTAAAACAATGTTTGCTGATAATGGATCCTTGTATCTGTTTTCTGAGTTTCAGAGTCCATTTTTTGTCCAATGCCATTTTATGTTTATATCAGTTATATTAGTGAAGACATAAATATCTAATTTATAGATAGCACAAAGTTAGGAGGAATTAAAAATAAGTTGAATATGTTGACCCTCATTAACTTGAACCTAGACTTTTGTAACTTCCTGTTTCTCATCACTCCCAACTATCAAAGTCTTAATGTATCCATACTATTATCTCACTCTCATCAAAAATGAGTGGTTCCTCATTACCTACTGAATAAATTCCTAATCTTCTTATTCTTCTTAGTTCTTCTTACTTACTACTTACTTCTTTTTACTAATACTCTTAATTCTTACTCAGGGTTGCCCTCTACAGGACTGTATCACATTCTGGTTCCAATCTGCCTTTCAAGAATCATATCATGGTGGTGGAGCCTTTATGGTGGTGAAAAGACAGAGATCCTCTCTCTGGGGGGAAATAGGCTTTTCCCCAAATGCTTCAAAACAAATTCTAGAATGGCTGAATCCCTAAGGAGAGGGAGTAAAATATTTTTTGAGACCAAGACAATATAGAAGGTTGGCAGGAAAGGTTGTTATACCAGGGTGAGAATGGAGCATGGTACAGAGCAGGTTGTGCTAGCACAGACCTGGCCCCAGAAAAACAGGAGCAGACCTTGCAGACAACTAAATTAGTGTTGGCAGGGATGGTTTTCAGACTAATCAGCTCACAAATGGTAAGGGGGTCAGAGAATTGGTCAGAAGGATGTTACAGGGGTCCCTTTGCTGGCACCAGGAGCAGGACTCTGTTATATTGCCCTTATGTGGATCTGGAGCAAAGTCCTGGATCTTAGTCCTGAGGCAAGGAGAATCACTCACACATTCGCTCTTACAGCCTCAGGGAACAGAGACCTTGGTCACAGTTCCAGGATTGAAAAGACTACTTTCAGATCAGAAAAGTCACTTTCAGATCAATGCACAGTACAAGAGAGTAGTAAACACACTTATCCCTAGGTCATGCCACCTTGAAAAAATTTCCCAATTTTTTTTTCCTGAGGCATTTGGGGTTGCCCAGGGTCACACAGCTAGAACATGTTAAGTGTCTGAAGCCAGATTTGAACTTAGGTCCTCTTGACTTCAGGGCTGGTGCTCTATCTACTGTACCACCTAGCTGCCCTCCAAAAGTTTTTTTAAAGGAAAAAGGACCTATATGTATGAAAATATTTATATCAGCTTTTTGTTCTGGCAAAGAATTGGAAATTGAGGGATTGTTCACCAATTGGAGAATGATGAACAAGTTGTTGTATATGATTGTGATGGAGTACTGTTGTGTTATAAGAAATGATGAGCAGAAAATCCTGGGAAGACTTACATGAACTGATGCAAAGTGAAATGAGCAGAACCAGGAAAATATTATATACAATAATAGTAATATTGTATGATAATCTATGTCAGCTATTTTCAGCAACATAATGATCCAACACAGTTCTGAAAGACTTAAAATGAAAGGTGTTTTCCATTTCCAGAGAAGGAACTGATGGAATCTGAATGCAGATCAAAGATAGTTTCTTTTTTTTTTTTTTTTTGCTTTCTTTATTTCTCTGTTTCTTTTCTAATTTGTATTTTCTTTCACAGCAGGACTTACATGGAACTGTGTTTTGCATGACCACACATGTATAACCTACTCCATATTGCTTGCCCTCTCAGTGGAAGAAGGGAGATTGGAACTCAAAATTTAAAAAAAAAAGTTAAAATAGTTTTTATATATAATTGCTAAAAGATAAAATTTTAACTTTTAAAAATTATCACATAATATTTGCCTTTACATAAACAGACCTACTCACCATTTTCTTTTCTCCTTAGTTTCTTAAGTTTTATGCCTTTACTTAAACCATCTCCTCTGTCTGTAATATACTCTGCCATCTCTCCGTGGAAGTTCCTGCTTTTAAGCACCATTTCAAATGCCACCTTCTTCAGAAATACTTAACTCACCACTACCACCAATTCTCCCTCCTTTTCTCCCTGCTTTAAGTGATATATTTCTCAAAATTTCATATAGCATTTTTTGGGGGAGTTCCTACATCAATTCTACTTTCTGTCATACTTATTTGGGTACTTATTACTTGTTTTTCACAACAATAAGTAACTTCAGAGGCTAGAATTAGAACCAAAGGATGAAACTGAAAGGAAGGCAAATTCCAAATCGGGAGAAACTTCCTAATAATCAGAACAGTCCAAAAGTAAAGTGGACTGCCTTATGATATATTGAGATGCTTGTCACTGGAGAATTCAAACAGAGGTTAGATGGTCACTTGTTAGGAATATTGTAAAGATTAATTCATCAGAAAAAGAGGTTATTCCAGTTACTTCCAAGATCTATTTCAACTCTTATGATTTAATGACTATATGATTTCTTTTTATTTATCTTGCTCCACCCTTATTTCAGTGTGCTAATGAGCTATTTTCAATTTAAATATTTGGTAACTTTGTTAAATAATCCCCAAACCAAACATCAAGAATTAGAAGAAGCAAACTAATTTATAGTTTGCTGAATTAATATTAATCAATTTAATTATAACATTAGAAGAGAAAATATTCAAGTATTTGACAACTTCAGGGACATCCAAATGTCATAAATCTCTTCCCTGATTTCAGGGGCTCCAGAAAGTGCAATGCATCACTACCAACAAGCCATCCAACTTAGCCCACATCATCATGTGGCCATGGTTAACCTTGGTAGACTCTACAGGTCTTTGGGAGAGAACAAAGAAGCTGAGGAATGGTACAAACGGTAAGCATGAAAGGTGAAAAACAAAAAACCAAGTTTCTTCTTCCAGCTTGTCCTGAAAGAAACATTCACAATTCTTTTGAAGCTCCTCATAAATTTAACTTTGTTTTTTCTAGCCATTTGTTTGCTATTTTTCCCTTGGTAATACTGGGAAAGAGGAAATGACAGCTGACTTCAAATTTTGAGTAATTGTCACCTGGAAAAGACATTAATTACATTTAATATGTGTCATTCTAGAGGATGGAAAATGGGATATAGATATCATCCCAATATGTATTTTACTAGTTGAGTAATCTAATGAAATTGGTGGTGTTAATTATTTCTTTTCTAAGACTTTTCTTTTAGTTTTCAGAAGAGCTACACTAAAATTTTATATAGTTTTTCTCTTAGCTCCAGAACTGTCAGTAGCTTTCTCATCCTTGATTTTAAAGGAGACTGAGTAGGGATGGGGAGCCTCTACAAAGATATACAAATCCTTTTAGCAAAGAAGTGCGCAAAATAAGAACAAATATAGTATAAGTAAAAAGTAGAAGTAAAACCTCTTCATGACAGTGATGTTCTCCCATTTAGTAAATCTCAGATTTCCTAGACTAAGCTCCTGAAGGGCATTTTTTCCCCATATTTTCATACTGTTCAAAAGCCTGAGAAAACCTAGGCCTTCCCTTAAAATCTCCCACGTCACCTATCATCTTTATGTTTGCTGAGGAAGAAAAACTCTTAAATACTAGCCATGATCTATTAATTTCTTTTATCAGTTCAAATAATCCTGAATGCTTGGTACTATTATAGTCTTTCAGTGAAAACACTCAAGCATACTATTTTCCTAGTCTAAACTATCATGGTTTCCTCAGATAGTGAAATGTTCCAGTAGAAGTCCCCATATTTATTTATTTATTTATTTATTTTATTAAAGCATTTAACTTGCAAAACATATGTATGGGTAGTTCTTCAACATTGATCCCTACAAAGCTTTCCATTACAAATTTTCCCCTCTAGTCCTCTCCATTCCCCTAGATGGCAGGAAGTCCACTACATGTTAATTATATATATTTTTTAAAAATTTTTATTTGCATAACATATGTATGGGTAGTTCCTCAGCATTGATCTTTACAAAGCTTTCCATTACAAATTTTACCCCCAGTCCTCACTCCTCCCCTAGATGGCAGGATGTCCACTACATGTTAATTATGTTAAAATACTTGACAAATCAAATATATGTGTACATATTTCCACACTTATCATTGTTGTGCAAGAAAAATTGTATCTACAAGAAAGAAAAATCAGATAAAGGAAACACAATGCAAGCAAACATCAATTGAGAGCATGAAAATGTTATCTTGTGGTCCACAATTCACATCCCTCTCTCTGGGAGTATATGGCTTTCTTCATCATTGAACAATTGGAAGTGGTTTGAAACATTTCATTGTTAAAGAGAGCCATGTCCATCAGAATTGATCATCATATAATATTGTTGCTTCCATGTATAATGATCTCCTGGTTCTGCTCATTTCACTCAGCATTAGTTCATGTAAGTCTTTCCAGGCCTCTCTGAAATCGTCCTGCTGGTCGTTTCTTACAGAACAATACTATTCCATAATATTCATATACCATAATTTATTCAGCCACTCTCCAATTGATGGGCATCCACTCAGTTTCCAGTTTCTAGCCACTACAAAAAGGGCTGCCACAAACATTCTTGCACATATGGGGCCCTTTCCTTCCTTCTTTGGGATATAAGCCCAGTAGAACTACTGGGTCAAAGGGTATGCACAGTTTGATAATTTTTTGAGCATAGCTCCAAATTGCTCTCCAGAATGGCTGGATCCATTCACAGCTCCAACAACAATGCATCAGTGTCCCAGCCTTCCTACATCCCCTCCAACATTCATCATTATCTTTTCCTGTCATTTTAGCCAATCTGACAGGTGTGTAGTGGTATCTCAGGGTTGTCTTAATTTGCATTTCTCTGATCAATAGTGATTTGGAGCACCTTTTCATATGACTACAAATAGTTTTAATTTCATCCTCTGAAAATTGTCTATTCATATCCTTTGACCATTTATCGATTGGAGAATGGCTTGAATTCTTATATGAGACAATTCGCTATATATTTTAGAGATGAGACCTTTATCAGAACCCTTAAATGTCAAGATGATTTCCCAGTTTATTGCTTCCCTCCTAATCTTGACTACATTGGTTTTGTTTGTACAAAAACTTTTTAACTTAATATAGTCAAAATTATCTATCTGGTATTCAATTAAGAGTTCCAGTTCTTCTTCGGACATAAATTTATTCCATCTCCATAGGTCTGAGAGGTAAACTATACTACATTCCTCTAATTTACTTATATCACTCTTTATATCTAGATCATGAACCCATTTAGATCTTATCTTGGTATGTGGTGTTAGATGTGGGTCAAGCCCTAATTTCTTCCATACTAGTTTCCAATTTTCCCAGCAGTTTTTGTCAAATAGTGAGTACTTATCCTAGAAGGTGGGGTCTTTGGGTTTATCAAAGATTAAATTGCTATCATTATTGCCTATTTTGTCCTGTGATTCTATTCTATGCCACTGATCGACTACTCTATTTCTTAGCCAGTACCAAATGGTTTTGATGACCGCTGCTTTATAATATAGTTTTAGATCTGGTACAGCAAGTCCACCATCATCGGCCTTTTTTTTTCATTAATTCTCTTGAAAGTCTTCACCTTTTGTTCTTCCAAATGAATTTTGCTATTATTTTTTCTAGATCTGTAAAATAATTTCTTGGGAGTTTGATTGGTATGGCACTAAATAAGTAAATTAGTTTGGGTAGTATTGTCATTTTATTATATTTGCTCGGCCTACCTAGGAGCACTTAATGTTTTTCCAATTGACTAGGTCTGATTTTATTTGTGTGGAAAGTGTTTAGTTTAGTTCATATAGTTCCTGACTTTCCCTTGGCAGATAGATTCCCAAATATTTTATACTATCAACAGTTATTTTGAATGGAATTTCTTTTTGTATCTCTTGCTGCTGAACTTTTTTGGTAATATATGAAAATGCTAATGATTTATGTGGATTTATTTTGTATCCCGCAACTTTGCTGAAGTTGTGAATTGTTTCTAGTAATTTTTTAGTCGAGTTTCTAGGGTTCTCTAAGTATACCATCATGTCATCTGCAAAGAGTGATAATTTGGTTTCCTCATTACCTACTCAAATTCCTTTAATCTCTTTTTCTTCTCTTACTGCCAAAGCTAACATTTCTAAGACAATATTAAATAATAATGGTGACAGTGGGCAGCCTTGTTTCACTCCTGATATTACTGGGAATGACATGTTAATTATATTAAAATACTTGAAAAATATTAAAATACTTCAAATATATGTATACACATTTCCACACTTATCTTGCTGTGCAAGAAAAATCCTATCTACAAGAAAAAAAAATCTGGGAAAGGAAACCCAATGCAAGCAAACATCAATAGAGAGAATGAAAATATAATGTTGTGGTCCACATTTCATATCCCTCTCTCTGTATGTATATGGCTTTCTTTACTGAACAATTGGAACTGGTTTGAAACATTTCATTGTTGAAGAGAGCCATGTCCATCAGAATTGATCATCATATAGTCTTGTTGTTGCCGTGTATAATGATCTCCTGGTTCTGCTCATTTTGTTCAGCATTAGTTCATGCAATTCTCTCCAGGCCTCTCTGAAATCGTCCTGCTGGTCGTTTTTTACAGAACAATAATATTCCATAACCTTCATATACTATAATTTATTTAGCCACTCTCCGATTGATGGTCATCCAGTCAGTTTCCAATTTCTAGCCACTGCAAAAAGGGCTGCCACAAACATTTTTGCACATATGGGGCCTTTTCTTTCCTTTAAGATCTCTTTGGGATATAAGCCCAAAAGAAACACTGCTGGATCAAAAGGTATGCACAGTTTGATAACTTTTTGAACGTAGTTCCAAATTGCTCTCCAGAATGGTTGGATCCAGTCACAGTTCCACCAACAATGTATCAGTGTCCCAGTTTTCCCATATCCCCTCCAACATTCGTCATTATCATTTCCTGTCATTTTAGCCAATCTGACAGGTGTGTGGTGGTACCTCAGAGTTGTCTTAATTTGCATTTCTCTAATCAATAGTGATTTGGAGCAGATTTTCATATGAAACAAGGCTGCCCACTGTCACCATTGCTATTTAATATTGTATTAGAAATGTTAGTTTTGGCAATAAGAGAAGAAAAAGAGATTAAAGAAACTTGAGTAGGTAAAGAGGAAACCAAATTATCACTCTGCCATCATCATCTGTAGCCTTGTTTCACTCCTGATGTTATTGGGAATGGTTCTAGTTTGTCCCCATTACATATGATGCTTGCTGATGGTTTTAAGTAGATGCTACTAATCATTTTAAGGAAAAGTCCATTTATTCCTATACTCTCTAGGGTTTTTAATAGGAATGGGTGTTGGATTTTATCAAATGCTTTTTCTGCATCTATTGAGATAATCATTTGATTTTTGTTAGTTTGGTTATTAATATAATTGATTATGCTGATAGTTTTCCTGATATTGAACCAGCCCTGCATTCCTAGTATAAATCCTACTTGATCATAGTGTATTGTCCTGGGGATGACTTTCTGTAATCTCATTGCTATTGTCTTATTTAAAAATTTTGCATCAATATTCATTAGGGAAATTGGTCTATAGTATTCTTTCTCTGTTTTCACCCTACCTGGTTTAGCTATCAGCACCATATCTGTATTATAGAAGGAAGTTGGTAGTATACCTTCTTTCCCTATTATTTGAAATAGTTTATATAGTATTGGAATTGATTGTTCTTTGAAGATTTGGTAGAATTCACATGTAAATTTATCTGGCCCTGGAGATTTTTTCTTAGGGACCTGATTAATAGCTTGTTCTATTTCCTTTTCTAAAATGGGGCTATTTCAATAATTTATTTCTTCTTCTGTTAACCTGGGCAATCTATATTTTTGTAGATATTCCTCCATTTCATTTAGATTATCAAATTTACTGGCACAAAGTTGGGCAAAGTAACTCCTAATTATTACTCTAATTTCTTCTTCATTGGAGGAAAGTTCTCCCTTATCATTTTTGAGACTAACAATTTGATTTTCCTCTTTCCTTTTTCTAATCAAATTAACCAAAGGCTTATCTATTTTGTTCATTTTTTTCATAAAACAACTCAGTTTTATTTATTAATTCAATAGTTTTCTTATTTTCAATTTTATCAATCTCCCCTTTTATTTTTAGAATTTCCAATTTGGTATTTAATTGAGAGGTTTTAATTTGTTCTTTTCCTAGTTTTTTTTAATAGTAAACCCAATTCATTAATCTTCTCTTTCTCTATTTTATGCAAGTAAGCATCTAGAGATATGAAAGTACCCCTTATAACTGCTTTGGCCATATCCCACAAATTTTGGTATGTTGTCTCATTATTGTCCTTCCCCTGGATGAAATTATTGTGCTTATGATTTGCTCTTTCACCCATTCATTCTTTAGGATTAGATTATTTAATTTCTAATTAACTTTTGGTCTGTTTTCTCCTGGCCTTATATTGCATGTGATTTTTATTGTATCGTGATCTGAAAAAGATGCATTTACTATTTCTGCCTTTCTGCATTTAATTTTGAATTTTTTATGCCATAACATGTAGGTCAATTTTTGTATAAGTTTCATGAACTGCAGAGAAAAAATAAACTCTTTACTGTCTCCATTCAATTTTCTCCAAAGATCTATCATACCTAATTTTTCTAACAATTTGTTTACCTCCCTAATTTCTTTCTTATTTATTTTGTGGTTTGATTTATCTAATTCTGAGAGAGCAAGGTTGAGATCCCTCACTAGTATAGTTTTGCTGTCTATTTCTTCTTGCATCTCTCTTAATTTCTCCTCTAGGAATTTGGATGCTATACCACTTCATGCATATATATTTAGTATTGATATTGCTACATTATCTATGGTACCCTTTAGTAAAATATAGTTTCCTTCCTTATCTCTTTTGATTAGATCTATCTTTGCTCTTAATTGATCTGAGATCAGGATTTCTACCCCTGATTTTTTTTTTTGTTCACCTGAAGCATAATAGATTTTGCTCCAGCCTTTTACCTTCACCCTGTATGTGTCTCTATGCTTTAGATATGTTTCTTATAGACAACATACTGTTGGATTCTGGTTTTTAATCCAGTCTGCTATCTGCTTCTGCTTTATAGGAGAGTTCATCCCATTTACATTCACAGTTAAAATAACTAATTCTGTATTTCCTGCCATCTTATTCCCCCAAGTTATGTTTTCTCTTTCCTTTCCCCTTTCTCCCTTCTCCTCCCCAGTATTTTGCTTTTGATGACCACCTCCCCCAAATAGTCCTCCCCCTTTTAAAGCCCCTGCCTTTTTTTTACTCCTTTTCCCTGATTCTTCTATTTTCCCTTCTATTAGTCTGTCCCTTTCTTTTCCTCCTTTCCCTCCCACTTCCCTATAAGGAAGCATAAGCTTCTCTGTGAAACCAAACCTGTCTGATATACTCTTTTAGAGCCCAATCTGATGAGAATAAGATTTACACAATGCTCACCTCCCTCCCTTCTTTCCATCAATTATATTAGGTTTTCTTTGTCTCTTCATGAGATTTTTACCTTTTTACCTCCTTTTTTTAAACCTTATTTTACCACCTTTTTTCTCTTTTTTCCCAGTAAGTTTTCTTTCAAGATTTCCTGGAAGATAGTGTTGAGATTCTTTTTTTCATCATACTTTTCAGGAAGTCCAGTAATCCTTAGATTGTCTCTCCTAAATCTATTTTCCAAATCAGTTGTTTTTCCTAGGAGATATTTCATGTTTTCTTCTATTTTTTCATTTTTTTTGTTTTTGTTTGACTGATTTTTAAAGTTTTATTGAGTCATTCACTTGCATTTGTTCCATTCTAATTTTTAAAGTATTATTTTCTTCAGTTACCTTTTTTTTTTTTTTTTTTTTTTTTGCTGAGGCAATTGGGGTTAAGTGACTTGCCCAGGGTCACACAGCTGTTACGTGTCTGAGACCAGATTTGAACTCAGGTCCTCCTGACTTCAGGGCTGGTGCTCTATCCACTGTGCCACCTAGCTGCCCCCTCAGTTACCTTTTTTTTTTTTTAGCTCCTTTTGTAACTGGCCAGTTTGTACATTGCATACTTTTTCCATTTCACCAATTTTGTTTTTCAGTAAATTGGTGTCTTTATCATATCTCTTTTGGAGGGCTTCTTGAAGTGATCTTAATTCGTTTCCCTATTTTTCATCTAATTATCTTTGAGATTCTTTATGCAATCTTCCAGGAAAGCCTTGTGAAACGGGGACCAGCTCATGTCCGCCTTTGTGGCTTCCTCTGAAGTTGGTTTAGGAACCTCAGGATTTAGGGTCTACCCTTCTTTATCTCCATAAAAACTGTCTATGGTGAGAACTCTCTTCTGTTTCTTACTCATTTTTTTAAAAAAAATGCTTGGGGTCTGTTTAAAGCAGAGAAGCTGTTTTGGTAGTTTGCCCTGGGGCAATTCCAATAATTAACTTCCCCTGCTGGGCCATTGGGCTAGGACCTTGAATTTGCAGAGAGTTACAATCTGCCAAAGCACCTGTCTAAAATCAGGGCAGAGTGTCTCAAGAGCCTCAGATGCACTCCCCAGGTGTTTAGAATCTACCATGTTGAGTCCTGCCCAGTTACCTGCCCAGTCTCCTGGACACCCGGCAAGCTGCCTGATCCCCTGCCTAACTGAAATAGACTGAAACAGAAGTGCTCTGGAGCTCTTCAAAGGTACCTTCTGCAAGGAATGTTTTGTAGTCCAAATATTTTTGGGTTCTTTGACTTAAAAATCAGTCCAGAGGCTTAATTTGTTGTTGATTTGAGAGAAGGTCAGAGGAGGACACAGAGTCACGTCTTCACTCCGCCATCTTGGCTCTGCCCCTTCCAGTCCCCATATTTCTGAAATAACAGACTAGATCACCCAAATCAGTTATATTTAAAAAACAAAAAAAAACAAAACAAAACAAAACAAAAAAAGTCCAGGTATAAGAATGCAGATGGATCAACACAAATCCATTGCCCCCCCCAAGAAAAAACCCTTCAAATGTGTTTTTGAGTATGACTCAGTAATCTCTGTTAAAAACAAATCATCATTATATACCTTCTTGAATGCAGGAATTGTCTCATTTTTGACTTTGTACTGTTAGCCCCTAACCCAGAACCTGACATATAGTAGATTCTTATCAAATTCTGATCAACAAATTATCTTTATTTCCTTCTATATCATAAAATTTGAGCAAGTTTCTTGGGAGAGATAGTCTTCTCCAAGTATGAACATTCCTGAAGTATATCTGTTAAAGGAAACTTTTATAGAATGATATGGACAAGAATCACTCAAAATGAAGTGTGAAGAGCTGACAATTAGTATAGATCACAAATCTAGGGAAGAATAAAAGTGAAAGGAAAAAAAAATGTTGTGCTTTTTCTTAACATTCAGGGCCTTGGATATAACACAAACAGCTGAAATACTGTCCCCTCTGGGAGCACTATATTATAATACTGGCAGGTATGAAGAGGCATTGCAGATTTACCGTGAAGCCGCAGCACTCCAGCCTTCAGCTAAGGAAATCCAACTGGCCCTGGTAAGAACAATTGAATTCAAAGGTAAGAGGGGCTATGAACTGGCATCCACCGATTGGTAGTACTCAGTTCTGAGAAGAATTTGGGGAAATGGAGACATTTGAGCCACAAGGCAAAGTTCAGTTATACCCAGTAGCTCTTAAAGGGAAAATTACTATCTGTAAGAAAACTGAAAGTAGCAGAATACTAGAGTTAAACAGTAGCAGACCATGTGAGGAGACTTTGTAGCCCTGTTCAATATTGAGCTACAGTATTATAGTTATTTTCTCTTCATATATTAAAATGCTGCTAAGTATTGAATTCATTTACTAAAGATACTCTTAGGTCATCAGTCTTTGCTCTTCCTACTCATGAAGGCAGCAACAAATGAAACTTACCCATTAGCACAATAAAACTAAAAAAAATATATTCAGAACTGGGAGTCTAGGTAAAAATCTTTCATCCTCAAAGGGCTCCCTTATTACTATATGTTCCTTGTCAGTGACCTAAACACCAGAGATTATCAAATGATTAATGCATCAATATCAGTGAGTTACTAGTCAAGTTCTGAAAATCCTTTATACAGAATAACTAAGGCAAATAAAATAATCTATTTGAATGGAAATACTAATGTATATTTAAAAAACAAAGCATTGAAATTGTTTTTTAGGCTCAGGTTTTGGCCATGATGGGGCAGACAGAAGAAGCTGAAAAAATGACCAACCACATTGTGTTGGAAGAGGCTGGATGCCTGGAATGTTATCGCCTGTTGTCAGCAATCTACAGCAAGCAAGAACATTATCCCAAGGTACTGTGGTGCTTGAGTGAAGTTCTGATTTTGCTTTTAAATGTTCTCCAGGTTCACTAGTTGGAGCAAATAAGTGGATAAAGAGTTTCTAAATTCAAACATGGATAAGATAAAAAATGGGTTATCTTGGAATTATTCATATCACTGGGTATCTTACATATATATGTATATTTTAACCAGATGCCTCTATGAGTAGTAATAATACTATTTCTATAGTTAAACAACAATATTGCCTTGGACTTATTTGCATTTTTCCTTTAAAAAACTAACACTCTTCTTATACATCATTAGCTCACTTTATATTTCACTTTCAAAATAATACTATAATATTACCAAAGTTGGATCCAAAGTACAATCATGAAGATTGCAACTTCTTGCATCCTATGTGATCCTTGTCCATGTCTTTCAATGAGTTCTCTACTACAGGTTCATCCAACATGCTGGAGACTTGTCCTTGATTTCTCCTGATATTTATAAGAATACTTACAGAGCATTTGAGCTGTTGTCATTTTTCATCTTTGAAAAATGACTAGCAGGAAAAACTAGAAGGCACAGTGGATAAAGCACCAACTCTGAAGTCAGGAGGACCTGACTTCAAATCCAGCCTCAGAAATTTACCACTAACAAATTGTGTGACCCAGGCAAAGTCAGTTAATTCCAATTGCTTCTCTCTTCTCCCCTCCTTCCTCCCCCCACAAATGTGACTAGAACCTATAGGCAGCTAGATGGTGCAGTGGAAAGAGCACTGGCCCTGGAATCAGGAAGATTTTATTTCAAATTTTATCTTAGATATTTACCAGCTAAATGGAAATTATTGAATTTCTATCTGCTTCATGTTTCCCATCTAAAAGGTATAGATAATTCTTCTTTAGGATAATAGCACTTATTTCTTAGGATTATTGTGAGAACCAAAGAAGATAACAATTGTAAAGTGTTTAGCACAATGCCTGGAATATAAGAATTACTATATAAATCTTAGCTATGTGGTAATTTTTTTCTCACATATTTCAAATAGTATCAATTTATAAAGGGGGAAACTGAGTTACAGGGAAGTGAAGTGACTTCCTAAATATCAGACCATTTCTCAGGGGCAAAGTTAGGATTTAGTACCTGGGTCTTTTGACATGCATTGTCCTATACATCAGGTCTTTTTAATTTTTTTCCAGTTCATTACCCTTATTTGTCCAAAAAATTTTTATGTGACCCTTAGTATATAGGTATATAAATAGGTATACAAATCAAACATTACTGATAATAAGTCATAATTTCATGAACCCCACATTCAGTTACATGGCTCTATTTGAGTTCACAACCCTTAATTTAAGAAGTTTAAGAAGTTAGTTCTGTATCAAACAAATATCACATAAATAATAAGGTATATTAAATGGATTTTTGCAATTCAGAATTCTTTCTTAGTATTTTTTTTTTCTGTTTTTAGGCACTGGAAGCTATAGATAAAGCTCTCCAGCTAAAGCCAAAGGATCCTAAAGTCATCTCTGAGCTTTTTTTTACAAAAGGAAACCAACTAAGAGAACAGAATTTTCTTGATAAAGCATTTGAGGTATGTTGAATATATCCAAATGCTCCATTTTTTGAGTTCAGTGATTATGATGAATTAAAGTTCTCTATTAAAGTTTTATTTTAATGTATCATGGCAGGGTGGGGATGTTGTTGACAAGAAGACAGAGCCCGGTTTTGGCTCTGGCAGGTCCACCTATGCTAGAGAGATTTTATGTGCAGTTCTTTTAGTATGCTATGTTTATTTTTTAAAGAATTATACTAGGCGAGTTTGTGGAGGCTTTTCACTAGAGTTTTGTAAATGTTTCAGTCATAGCAACTATAAGAAAACATCCTTTCAATCATAGAGGAGTTGTGATCTGATTTGGTGAAAGCAGTACCTACACTAATATAATTTTAAATACTTGAAGTTAAACAGAATAAAGCTTCTTAAATACATTTTCCCCATTTATGGCCTAATAAATATAATTAGCATGATTATATAATATGTAAGTATTATAAATGTATTTTATATATAATCATATATGTGTGTAATATATAATGTATAATAAACATAAGTAAATGTATTTTTTTAAAAATCATAATTGAGATCTAATACTGCCTTAGAATCAAATGATTCTGATCATCTTTAGCTTAATCTTCAAGGCCCTCCATAACTTGTTCCCAACTTTTTTTCCAGTTACTTGCCAAATGCTTACAATACAATTGAATTAGTTAATTTAATCCCATGCACATGTCTTAAATATTCAAATTATGTCTTTGTGGCTCATCTCTTTCCATTATCCCTCCCCCAAACATTTTATCCACCCTCTTCTCTGCCTATGTGAATTATAACCATCCTTAAGGCTCATTTCAAGTTCAACCTCTGCCATAAATAGCCTTTTCTGTCTACCTAAGCCCAAATTGATTTCTCTCTTCAGTGAAAAATTAAGCATCCATTGCCTATTCCACAGGTTATTATAACAGATTTCCATTGTTTAAACTAACATCATAATTTTAAATACAAACAATTCAGTAGAATAAACTCTTGGTATGGCAAGTTCCTTCAGGAAGACAGATTTTAAACTATACATAATTTAGGTAAATTCTAGAATGTTCCTTGAGGTACATTGAGCTTCAGTATTACATACTCATACATGTAGTTTTTCGAGAATAGGATCTGAATTTATGGATCTATTTCCAGATCTAAAAATTTGTCCACTATGTCATGCCCCTTCTTAAAAATAAATGTATGTGTTTATGTATAGGGGGGTGTGTGTGTGTGTGTGTGTGTGTGTGTGTGTGTGTGTGTGTACAAACACATACAAATATACTCACAGATAAATATTGCTGAATACAAGAAGAATCTATGATTAGTCCGGTAAAATTTTTACTGTAGGGAAGTCCTTCACTAAGGTAGATTATGACCCATATATAATTTAGATAAGTTTTCAAGTTTCCTCTCTCCTCCTTCCTTCTGTATCTGTCTGTGTGTCTCTTTGTGTCTGTATGTGGGTAGGTGTCTCTCTCATAAACACAGAAAGAGATATACAGCTTATACCTTTAAAAATATATATGTTGTTTAGCCATTGACTGAAAAGTCTCATTGGTCATCATACGGTTTAGCAGACACAGTAAATGTACTATCTCAGGCTAAATCTGAACTGATTCCAGAATTTACTCTTTAGAAGTTAGTTGGCTCCTGCCTGCCTGCCTGCCTGCCTGCCTGCCTTCCCTCCTCTCTTCCTTCCTTTCTTCTTTTCTCTCTCCTCCTCTCCTCCTTCCCTTCCTCTCTCCCTCTCTTCTTCCCTTTTCCTTTCCCTCCCTATTCCTCTCCCTCTCCATTTCTCTCTCCCTCTCCCTCTCTCCCTTTCCCTCTTCCTCTCCTTTTCCCTCCCTCCCTCTCCCCCTCTCTCTCTCCCTCACTGCCTCCCATCTCTCTCTCTCTCTCTCTCTCTCTCTCTCTCTCTCTCTCTCTCTCTCTCTCTCTCTCTCTTTCTCTCTCTCTCTCTCTCAAATACATCCCTGATTTGAATTTGTTTTCTTAACATTCCATTCAACAAGGATTTATCAAAAACTTACCATATATAGAGCACTGCCCTAAGTATTGAAGGTGACAAATAATGACAACAACAGTAACTAACATTTATATAATGCTTTAAAATTTATAAATTGTCTTTTGCAAATATAATCTCATTTGAGTTATTCAATTTGTTATGGAATATATATATATATATGCATATATATATGAAAAAAGTCAAAGTCACTTTTCTCAGAAAATGAAATGTATTAGTTATAACAATATTTTGTTTGTATTGCCTTATTGTCATTAATTTTAGTAAATGTAGATAGGCTATAAGCTAAAACTGTCTTAGTTAAAGCCAAAATAAATGAAGTTCAACCCTGCTAAACCTAAAACATTTCATTAAACTTCAGAATAATCAGTTATATAAGAACTAAGTAAATTAAGTCAAACTTGGCAATAAGACATTTGAAAAAGATTGGAAGGATTGAATTGATAAATTAAATATGACAAAATAGTGTTGGAAGGATTGAGTTGATGATAACTATGACAAAATAGTGTGACAACATTGCTTTTAAAAAAAAAGCTAATGTAATCTTGGACCATGTTAATAAAAGCATAGTATGCAGAACAAGGAAAAAGATAGTCTTATTAGAAATCTGCTATGACCAGACTAACTACATTTGCTCAGCAAACTAAAGTGCATCTGGAGGATGATCAAAATGGTAAGGAATAAACAAAAATATTTGATAGCTATCTTCTAATATATGAATAATTACTGTTTGGAAGAAGGGATTAGACAGTCTGTGTAGTTCTACATAATAGGCAGGCAATCAGGCAGCTAGACAACAAATATTTATTAGGCTCAGGCTCTGTGCTCAGTGTTGGGTATGCAAAAACAATAAAATTGAACTAGACAATAAAATTGAAGTAGAACTAGTGAATCAAAGTTCCAGCAAGATAAATTTGAATGAATTCCTTTATTACTAGACATATTTAAGCAAAGGTTAGATAAGCACCTATTAGCGACGTTGTAAATATCTGAGTAAGACTGAAACAGACAATTTTCTAGGTCCTTTTCAGTTCTATGATTCTTTAATGTTTCTTCTACTAGTACCAATCAGTACTAGTAGTGCTACCACTACTATTACAATCTACAATAAAAACAACTGAAAAGCAGAGTATTTTTATATATTAAGACAGATGGAAATTGATGTCCCATAATGAAAATCACTTATATTTTCTAAAGTATGCAGTTTCTGTGAGTCTGCAAAATGACTCTACTGGCAAATTATATTTTTTAGTTACGCTTTACACTTAGCAAAACTTTAGGTAATCCAGTGAGTGTAAGAAAATCATAAAGATATAATAGGCTACTTGTGGAAATAATGCCTCTTATTTTGTCATAATTATGTTAATAATTTACATTTTCTGTAAATAAAGGAGTTTATAAAGTGGTTTTAGTGTGTGTTTACTTTCTGATCTGAAGTTGTTTCTTATTTATTTAGAGCTATCAAATAGCTGTGCAACTGAACCCAGAACAAGCCCAGGCCTGGATGAACATGGGTGGAATTGAACATATCAAGGTGGCAAAAAGAATTTCCTTTTACATATATCAATTCTTTCTATATTGTCTTTTCTGTATTTTATTTCATGTATTTAAAAAACACTGTTCTTGATTTAACTATTTTTAAAAATAGTTATTATAACTATTATAACAATTATTATTGACAGGCTTCATCATATTGTAAAAGGGATCCATGACACACACATAAAGATTAAAAACCCCTGATCTACATGATGAATAGCCTGAAAATCTAAATGTTGAAAGATATAATTGACTTTGCTATTTACATAATTATGTATGTGCATGTATCACAACTTATATTCTATTCGTGTATTTCTGTATGGTCCTTAGTTGATAAATTTGAATTATTTAATCTCTAAGATTCCTTCTATCTTTAATATTCTATCATAAATCTGCCTCAGGTCAGCAAAACTATTTTGGAATTTTATTGGGCTTTTAACATTTTGTTAGCTTTCTAATATTTTTAGTTATATTCTCATCAATCCACTCTTACTTTCTTTTTGTTAACAAAAAAGAGTATAATTTTCTCCCTAAAAAATAGCTTTGGCTCCATTCCTTAAATTTTGGAATGATGTATTATCATTATTTTCAATAAAATTTTCATTATTTTAAATAAAACTATATTTATGATTTGCTCTTTTACCCAGAAATTCTTTAGGATTTAATTATTTGGTCTTTAGTTCATTTTTAATAGTTTTCCAGTGGCCCTTTAATTTATTTTTATTGTGTTTTATTATGTTTCCAGTTTTTTTAAAGGTGCCATACCAAGTTTAGAATATGTATACTCTTTTCTATTTTCATTTAGTAATTACCAGACATCTTTCATATCTAATTTTTCTAAAATTCTGTTCAGGTCCTTTCATTAATCCTTTTTTGCTTTTAGTTAAATTTATCAAGGGCTGGTAGGGATAAACTGAGATCCCTTGATTGAAATTGTAGTATTATTATTTCTTTCTCCATGTAATTCACTTAGTGAATACTTACTTAAGTAAATACTTAAGTATTTAGAAGCTATGGCATTGGGAGCATAGTCTAAGTATTAAAATTAATTTAATATTTATGTTACCAAAATGCAATACATAGTTTCTCTTTTTTAAAAAAAAAATAAATTGAGTTTATTTTTGCTGTTTAATTATCCAAAATCATAATTGCTACCTCAGACATTTTTTGTGTTCAGCTAAGGCATAACTTTTGCTTCAATCCTTCATTTTAATTAAGTGTGAGAATTGATGTTTAAGTATGCTTCTTGTATGCCTCTTTGAATTTTACTTTATATTCTGCTAAACTCTTCTATTTTATTAGTAAATTCATACCATTCACTTTCATGGTTATAATAGTTAATTTTTTCCATCTATTCATACTCTTACATTTTTTTTCTTCTCTAAACTCTTCTTTCTCTTCAAAAGTCCATAACACTCTCTCCCATAAGTATATATGGAGGCCAGGAGAAAGTAAACTCAAGCAGATATGATAAAGAGGTAACATAGCTCCAGATTGCTGGATATCCTTTTATTCCATTCATGTAAATTCCCCTTAGATATATAATATATTTATTTTGCTTAGATCCTTTGCAACACCACCCTCCCAGTTTCTCAAGCTTGAATCCAGTCAACCTGGAATTTTCACCCTCTCAACTTTCTTATTCTTGTTATTGCCAAGACCTATTTTACCTTTGCAGCATCTCTTGAATACACTCCCTTCTCTTCCCTGACACTGCCATTACCCTGGTACAAGACCTTATCACTTCATACCTGAATATTTCAATAGCTTGCTGGTGGGTCTTTCTACCCTATTCCAATCCAACCTCTATTCAGTCACTAAAATGATTTTCCTAAACTGAAGATCTGATTAAGCCACCCTCACCTTCTCCCCTACTCAGTAAACTTCAGTAGTTTCTTCATATTGCCTTCAGAAGCAAATACAAAATGTTCTTTTTAGCCTTCAAAGCTTTAATAAGCTAGTCCCCTCCTCCTTTTCTAGTCTTCTTATATCTTACTCCCCCACAAGTGGAGATGGGTCTTTCTGATTCCCAATCCAGTGCTCTATCTACTGTACTCCCTAGTTGCACACTCCTTTAAATCTACACAAGGAAAATAACTGATCATTCTTCCATATGATAGCTTTATAAACACTTGAAGACAACAGTCATTTCTCTTCCTTCCCCCAATCTTCTCTTCTCCATATTAAATATCCTTAGTTTCTTCAGCCATTTCTCCAATTTTTTAAAATATAATTTCCTAAATGTGGCATCCCAAACAGAATATAGTTCTCCACATTTGTGAGAAATCAGCAGGGTGTTTGACCAGAGCAGAGTGTAATGGGACCTTTTCTTCTAGTAATCTAGACACTGTGGATGCTGCTCATGAATCAGTTATTCTGTTAAGCAGCTATATCACAGTAAACTTAAAATCAATTCAGACCTTTCGCCACAAAAGCTGCCACTAAACTGACATCTCTTCTTCATGAACTTATGATTTTGTTGTTGATGTAGTATTCTTGTTAAGATTCATCTTTTTAAAAAATCGCATTCTAGCATTCTGTTTTGCTTTTTGATCCCATTTTTATTGTAAAGAAATACATTATTCTTTATTATTTCCCAACACTTATCACTGAATATACCCATATACCATATGTTAGTAGACGAAGTAAGAGTTAGTAAGGCGTAGTAGTAAGAGAGCAGGATAGAGGTAATAAAATAACTATGCATTTTATAGTGGAAAAGAAGAGACCAAAGATTGATACATTATAGAATCTATAAAATTTAAACAGTTAGGTGGCACAGGGGATAGAGTTCTTTGTCTGAATTCAAGAAGATCTGAATTCAAATGTGACATTATTTTGTCTGCTTATAATAATAGCACCTACCTCCCAGGGTTACAAGGCCAAATGAAATACTCTTTGTAAAAAGCACTTAACATATTGTTTGGCACATAGTAGGCATTATATAAATTATTCTATCCTTACTTTCTTATTTAGAGACTGACTGAATGTCAAAGGTGAAGGAGGAACCATCTGCAAATCCAAGGTTTTGAATCTGGGTAAATGGAACAATATCATAATGCCATTAACAGAAACAAGAAAGTCTGGAATTAAGAGTTAGGAGCAGAGGGCGAGTACTGATGAATGAACTGAGACCTCTTAGACAAAGGGATTTACAAAAGAGTAGTAGGGGAAAATCTAGCCATTAGAACTGACAATGAAGAAGAGACAAAAAAGGCAGTTCAGACTGCAAGCCAAGAATAAAAACCATGAAGACAATAGGGTTGACAATGAGGTAGTAGATAGAACATGTGAGAACAGTTGAGTTTGGACTGGCAGTAAGAGCAGCAGCTAGGGTAATAGAGACATTTCTTCCCTTCTCATGGACTGCTCCCAAGAGGTAGGCCTATTATATGGACACAGAACATTTTTAAAATTACAATTTCAGTAAGCTAGTATGTCACAAATATATACATATATATATATGTATGTGTACATATACATACATATATATGTTTATTTTTACTTTAAGTTTTAAAATAGAGAGGCAGCATAGTATAGTTTGAGAATCAGACAGATGGGTTCAAATACTATCTGATTTACTAATTCTGTGACCATGGACACAGCACAGCTGTTGCCTTTCTTTTGGTTTTTATGCTATAAGAAGAAAACATTTTGAAATAATGACAAAGATAGTAACAGAAATCATGCTGATTAAAAAACCTTTCAAATTTGCAAATAGTTTACTCCAAATCCTCTCTTCTTGCTTTAATAGAATTGAAAATCTGTTCTTCCATTGTCCCATCTTATGTTTTTACTCTTCTTTTTTCACATTCTCCATCTAGTCCTATACTTAAAAGAAAGGGATTTTTGGGGGCAGCTAGGTGGCGTAGTGGATAGAGCACCACCACTGAAGTCAGGAGGACCTGAGTTCAAATGTGAACTCAGACACTTAACATTCCCTAGTTGTGTGACCTCAATTGCCTCAGTAAAAAGCAAAAAAAAAGGGGGGGGGGATTTTTGGAAAGTGTCTATCAACAAAGATAAAATTGCCAGTAATACGTAATATTTTCTTTTTTAAACATTAATATTAAGTTGAGTATAGATAATGTTGATTTCTAACATTGGCTTTCTTAGATGGAACAGATTGTAACTCTTCTTTTTCCCCCCACAGGGAGACTATGTTTCTGCAAGAAGCTATTATGAGAAAGCCTTACAACTGGTTCCAAATAGCAAGTTGCTGAAGGAAAATCTGGCCAAATTGGATCGATTAGAAAAACGATTACAGGAAGTTTCAAGAAAAAGATCAGATACAGTAACACTTTGACTAAAGCTCTTGGGATAATTTGAGCTCCCTGGGAAAGGGTAAATTAAGGGAAGCTTCATTTTCACACCATTGGAGACAAAATTTGGGTCAAGCTCAGTATACAGAATGTGCTTATGGGCACATCCATTGCTAACATAATGAATGCAATATTTATATTTTTATAGGTCATAAAGATCAAGAGCAAAGAGAAAAAAATAAGGAAATAGCCTCATTATAATCAGCTTTTATGTTTGGGTTAGTCCTAGAGATCCTTCCAAATATTGTTCTGTTCTATCAATTTGGAAAGCCCAAATCTTTTTTTGTAAATTACCATGGGGTAATTTACTTAATCCTGAGGGGCAGTGTGAGATTATCTGAAATTTTGGAAAGAGAGTGGTGATAAATATTTGGAACCTTAGAGAGAGCATAGGATAATGCAAGGGGAAAGGGGGGCTGTTTTCAAAGTTCTATTGAGAGTAAACAATGGGAGCAGCTTTATGTCACAGTGGATGGAGTACCAGTCCTGAATTCAGGAGGACCTGAGTTCAAAGCAGGTCTGAGAGACTTAACATTTCTTCATTGTGTAATAAAGAGAGACACACACACACACACACACACACACACACAGAGAGAGAGAGAGAGAGAGAGAGAGAGAGAGCAATGACCTCCTCTTATAATTCTTTTTTTTTTCATCCTCATAATTTATAAGGAAAGTCACTAGAATTATGCTTGAAAATCCCTGCTTATCCATATGTAAAGGGAAGAGGAGGAGGAAAATATGGGAAAGAATGGTATAATTAATTATTATAAGGAAGTGTTACTTGAATATTTTAATATCATTAAACATCATGATAACTTTTGTAATACTTCCCCTCTAATAATTTAACAGAGCTGTTAAAATTACAAATGCTATTTTCATTGAGAGTTTATTATGTCTAGTTACCCTCAGATCTACCTGATTATATTCTGCCCATTTTCTTGCCACTCCACTGTGAGTACCTTCTTCCCTTTCTACCTCTTAGTCTGGACACAATAATGAAATCAGCACTACCATTTTTTGGAAAGGGTATGTCAAATCAATTGCTCCATGTTTCCATTCACCATTCTTATGATTTTCCAAATGAAAAAACCTCATGTGTGGCCCCTACTTCCATATATGTCATGTATATATGTATATATAAATATGATATATGATATATATATATATTTAATATATGATTGAGATGATATATCTATTTCACATATAGCTATATCATAAAGATATATTGTATGATATTGATATGTTATCATCTATCATCATGTATATCAGCATAAATTATCTTCCTCTGTTTGAATGTAATCATGGTCCTTAAGGATAGGGATCATCTTGCTTTCTGTATTTTTAGCTCCAGAATTTAATACAAGTGGCTTGCACATACTAAGCACTTAATAAATGCTTTTATATTCATAATTAATTCATTCTCCCAAGTATTGACATTTTGATGGAAAAAACAGTGTAATTTCTCAAGACAAAGTTAACAATATAAATGAATAGTAATTTATTAGCTTAATATTGGATATCCTAGGTCTCATTATTTTTGAGGGGGAAAGTAAATTATTGAGAAAAAAATTTTATAGTCAAGTACAAAAGTATTTTAAAAAAATCTTTAAATAGAGAACTCCATTTATGTTAAGGTTAGTGAAGCTCTTTGCCTAGGACATGAGTGAATTGGACCCAAGGGCCTTGGTTTATTTGTTTTAGAAATGTATTTTTGAGTGTTGGACTTTCTTGAAAAATACAGAATATGTTTTGTTTCCGTGACTGTGAGAGACAGTCTAAATTGCTAATTAAATACAATACACATCTTTTTTTAAGTGAAAGTGGAAGTAAAATGAAACACAATTTGGAATTTTAGTTTTGAGTGTTATTTATTTTTAATTTGTAATAAAATGTTTAATATACGTATATACCCAGCCAGCAGGTTTTTTGGTAGTGGTTTAATACCATCTTTTCAAATTGGTAATGAAAACAATAGAAGACAAACTGAATCGTAGCAAAGTTCTAACTGTATGCACAAACTAGAGATGATTTAGAGCAGAGATATCAAACATGTGGCCCATAACACTCCCAAGTGTGGCCAAACCAAATTATGTTAATATGTGATTTCCTAAATCAATATGTGGCCTCAAGGATCACTTGGGTACACTTAAGTGGCCCCCATTTCTATTTGAGTTTGACACCACTGATTTAGAATCATTCTTGGGCAATCTAAGACAATTGAGTGGGCTTCAGTCATGAATTATTATTGCTATAAAAGATTGAAACAAGGAAAATGAAAATATCAATCAATTAAATCTAGAAACTTGATTTAAGTAATTACTTTTCTTAAACAGTTATTACCAAATGTCATGCTGTGTGTGTGTGTGTGTGTGTGTGTGTGTGTGCAATGTATTATACAAATAAAATAGAATCGGGGCAGCTAGGTGATGCAGTGGATACAGCACCAGCCCTGAAGTCAGGAGGACCTGAGTTCAAATCTGGTCTCAGACACTTCCTAGCTGTGTGACCCTGGGCAAGTCACTTAACCCCAATTGCCTCAGCAAAAAGCAAACAAAAAACAAATAAGATAGAATCAAAGACATTCATATCTAAATAGGGAGGAACATGGCATCCACACTCTCTGTCAGTAAATCAGACCAAAAATAAATCAGCAAGTACCTCTTAGTCACAGAGAGAGCTTAGAAAGGTAATGGAAAGGGTAAAATGTTTTCTATCTTGCCATGATGTATGACATAGTTCAATAATTAATCTTAAGAAATTTACATTGTAAGAACATAAATTCCAAAATTTAAGGAATGAAAATGTTTTACCAGATTTTAAAAATGTAAAATTATCTTGGAGTGGAGACTCATACCAATAATAACATTATTATCAGCAATATATTAGGCTAATTTTTATTAAAGCTTTTTATTTACAAAACATATGCATGGGTAATTTTGCATCATTGACCCTTGCAAAGCTTTCTGTTACAAATTTTTCCCTCCTGCCCCCCACTCCCTCCCCTAGATGGCAGGAAGTCTAATACATGTTAATTATGTTAAAATACTTGACATATCAAATATGTGTATACATATTTATACAGTTATTTTGCTGTACAAGAAAAATTGGTTCTACAAGAGAAAAAATCTGAGAAAGGAAATATAATGCAAGCAAACATCAATAGAGAGCATGAAAATATTATGTTGTGGTCCACATTCAGATCTCTCTTTCTGGGTGTATATGGTTTTCTTCATCACTGAACAATTGGAACTGGTTTGAAACATCTCATTGTTGAAGAGAACCATGTCCTTCAGAATTGATCATTATATAGTCTTGTTGTTGCCGTGTACAATGATCTCCTAGTTCTGCTGATCTCACTCAGCATCAGTTCATATATCATAATTTATTCAGCTATTCTCCAATTGATGGGCATCCCTTCAGTTTCCAGTTTCTAGCCACTACAAAAAGAGCTGCCACAAGCATCATCATCTGAAAATTGTTCATATCCTTTGACCATTTATCGATTGAAAAGTGGCTTGAATTCTTATAAATTAGACAATTCTCTATATATTTTAGAAATGCAGCCTTTATCAGAACCCTTAAATGTAAAGATGATTTCCCAATTTATTGCTTCCCTCCTATAGACTGATATTTTAATGGAGTAAATCCCATATCTAGTTAAAAGTTTAAGAACATTTAAATTTCATTCCTCTTATTCATGGATTCTCAAAAAAAGTTTTTAATAGTTTCAATATTACCATCCTAAATTGTATATATGGTATAGAGCTCAAGCTTATATATAACAAGCATTTTCAAATAGAGTAAACACTGAGATGATAAGACAAAAGTAAAGGCATACTAATGTTAGGGATGGAAAATCATTCCTGGATTCAGGAAGACATGGATTCAAGAATAGTCTGACATGTATTGGCCATATGACCCTTGATAAATCACTTAGCCCTTTAGTGCCCGTGTAGTTCTTCTTAAGACTAAAAGTTTCAAAAAAAAAAAAAAAAAAAGTACAAATCTGCAAGAGCAGAGAGCGTTTCCTTGTCGAAATTCCCCCCCCCCCCCCCCCCGGGGGGGGGGGGGGCAAGCGTAAGAATTAACAACTCAGTTTGAAAAAGGATGTTTTGAAAGGTATAAGACAGCTGGCATAATTGAACTTTCAGTTAAATCCCAAAAGCCTCTGAGAGAAATAGGCAAAGGACAAAAAAAACAAAACAAAACAAAACAAAAAGATATCACTTTTAATGCAATTTGTGTTTTTGCATTAATTAAGTAGTTTATACTTTAAGATGTATAAAGTAATTTAAATATTAGTTTAAAAATATTTAGGGCACTATATATCAATTTTTATTTATATTTTTTTTAAAAAAAGAAACCTAGAAGGAAAGGGCCCCACATGTGCAAGAATGTTTGTGGCAGCCCTTTTTGTAGTGGCTAGAAACTGGAAACTGAATGGATTCCCATCAATTGGAGAATGGCTGAACAAATTATGGTATATGAATGTTATGGAATATTATTGTTCTGTGAGAAATGACCAGCAGGATATTTCAGAGAGACTTGGAGAGACTTGCATGAACTGATGCTGAGTGAAATGAGCAGAACCAGGAGATCATTATACACGGCAACAACAAGACTATATGATGATCAATTCTGATGGACATGGCTCTCTTCAACAATGAAATGTTTCAAACCACTTCCAATTGTTCAGTGAAGAAAGCCATATACACTCAGAGAGAGGGATGTGAAATGTGGACCACAACATAACATTTTCATGCTCTCTATTGATGTTTGCTTGCATTGTGTTTCCTTTCTCTGATTTTTCTTTCTTGTAGATGCGATTTCTCTTGCACAAAAATGATAAGTGTGGAAATATGTATACATATATTCGATTTGTCAAGTATTTTAACATAATTAACATGTAGTGGATATCCTGCCATCTAGGGAAGGGGTGGGGAGTAGGGGGAAAAAATTTGTAACAGAAAGCTTTGTAAGGGTTAATGTTGAAGAATTACCCATACATATGTTTTGCAAATAAAAAGTTTTAATAAAAAAAAAAGAAACCTGGATCTATGATTTAATTTGCATAGGAACCTCAGTGTGAAGAAACTTCCTTTTCCAATTAATGCAGATTTAAAATTTTTGAAATGTATAGTCTTAATTGCCTTGGGCACTTGAGAGGTTGAGATAGCTGGGATTTTAGTAATGATGCTGTCTTTAATGAGAGCATCATTATCTATTGATAAAATAAGGGAAAGAATGAGATATAAATGGGTTAGCACTGAATTTGATTGTGCCAATTCTAAAGTCCCATCTTTACACTCTTCTTTTCTAGGTGTAGTATATTTATTTCTGTTTCTCTCACAAATTATATATGGAAACCTGTAAGTGCCTAATGAAAGATCGCCTTTGGGAGCTGACTGTTCTAAACATTGGAAATAGTAGAATTTCTCCTGGAAATTTTTCTTAACTTTGCTAAGAATTACAGTATTATAAATTCAGTTTTTTTAAAAGATCACTTGATAAAGGAGAAAAAATTAACAGTTGATCTTCCAAACTAAGATCTGTAGTGATGTTTTTAAAATCACTGTCCTTCCCCCACCCACTTCATTAATGTTCTAAATACCATGGGAAAAAAGGAGAGTACTTCATTTAATGCCTTCTGTTCTTTGTGTATATAAAGTCATTCAAACTTCTACAGTCTGCTAAAAATATTAACGAGCAATAGTACAAGTAAAACCAGCCAAAGATCACCAATATGTCACCTGGAATGAAAATAAATTTTAGTCATGTAGCCCCAGAATACGTTCTTTCATTTGACTTTGAAGCCTTTCACAAAATATTTCAATTCCTGTCCAGTGTACCTTGTGAAATAAATGGTATTTGCTGAAATTCTTAAAAGGAAATATCTCACATAATACACATTTTAAAATTACATTGTGCAAATGCATGTTAGGTCAGAATCCAAATGAAGACATCAAAATAGTTCCAGATAAACTACATAAAGACTAGTTCTAATTTGAAAGGGGAGCCAAACTAAAAAAAAAATTTCTTCACATTCATTGGTGAATATGTTTATTTGGCAGCTTTCATAGGAATTTTATCTACTTTCTTCTTAGGAAGGCATCACTAGGCTTGGCTTCAGGAAGAACTGGAGTCAAATTTCCTTTCGAGCTATATAAACTAGCCAACTCATGCAAAGGTAGCCAAGTCACTTTACTAACCTCTGTGTGGCTTAGGAAATTCTCTAGTACTTTTGTCCTAAAGTTACAGAGGGATGAGTAATTTCTGCCTAGTTTCCAAAGACAGAAGTGGAAATAAAAAATTGACCAAATATTGCTGAATAATTTAAGACAGAACAAAATTGATAAGTAGTTTTATGAAGTGCTTATGTACTTGGACAGTTTTAGCTATAATTCTTCAGAGACTGTAGTACTAGTCAAATGAGCTTATGTGCTGCAAGACAATTTTTTGAAGAATATATATATACGTATATGTATATATACGTATATATATATACACATGTGTATATACATATATTCGTATCTTGATTTTGTGACAATTAAGCAAACTAAAGCAATTAGTGATTGTCCAAACTGAAAAATAATTATAATCTAAAATAGTAAATCTTTCTGTGTTTGCTCTTATAATGGTATAATTAATTCACTATTTTAGATTAGGGAGCTACATGATTCTTTGAGGAACTCATGGTCTAGTGAGGCAGAAAATTCAGAGATACAAGTAAATATAATTTAGTATGTAATGAATAGTCAACAATGCTCTCTGAAAGGAAAGATTATTTCTGATGAGTTTGAGGGCAGGTAGAAGAGAGTTATTCTATCAGGAGAAGCTTCATAAAAAAGGTGGCAACCCAAGCTGGACCTTAGAGGGTTGGAAGAATTTCAGCAAGGGAGATATTCATAGGTAGTGCAATAGTAGATATTGTGCTGTGCAACTGGAGTTTGGAAGATCTACATTCAAAATTAGATTAAGATACTAATTAAACAAGGTGATCATAAATAAGCAAGTCACTTAATCTGCCAGCCTCAGTTTCCTTATCTCTAAAATTGAAACAATAGTAACAATTACTTACTAGGAATATTGTGAGGATAAATTGAGAAAATATTTATAGTCTTGTTAACCTAAGAAGACTATTTTATGCTAGTGATTATAATTTATTTGTAATGTAACACTGATCACTTTGGTTCCCACTGCCTGAAAGTCAAGCATATTAGATTATACTCCTTTCCCAAGCTTTTCCTGTACCCTTAAGTGGGTTTGAGATGTCTAGACTCTCTGCCATTTGGTCCAGTCCCTACCAGTGGTGTTCTTCTAAGTACAGGAGGTAGGTCCCTTATTCCATTTAGCCACTTGAGAGTTGTTAGCTCTTACAAGGACATATTTACTTCAAAGGTATAATTACAGACATACAGAATCAACTCTCCCAACACACAAGAGGAATAATCCCAAAGGGAAGCTCTTTACCCCACCCTTGTCTTTGGCGACAGGGGACTGGGTTCATAACTCAGTTCAGTTCCTATTGAGTCCAGTTTCTTAAACTGTGCTTTGCTACCCTATGTGGAGTTTCATATCTGAATGTGGGAATTATGATATTATGGTTTATTGGTTTATTATCAGTGAAAGTTTGATTTCTAAACCTATTTTATATACCTATATACTTGGTGTCACATAAAAAATTATTTAGGGAAAAGCAAGTGTGATAGGCAAAAGTTTAAGAAGTCCTGCATAGAGCACTATTCCAGTTCCAAGTCAAAGATTGTCTCTGGGCTTAAGTCTCAAAGACCCTAGTTTTTCCCGACCTTATTTCCCAGTCATTCAGTCTGGCTGAACCATCCCCCTGGAATCCTGGCTTCAAGGTCTCATGGCTCTAACTCTCAGCCTTGTGGGGATTAAACTTGTACCTGAAATTGAAGACATACAGTACAGAATAGAAACAAACAGAGAGAAAGCAGAGGAAAGCAGGGGAAAGAAATCCTTTCTCTTTCACCTGTTCAATTCATGATGCCAACATTGTGAGTAAACAGTCATCTTCATCCTCTGCAGCTAGAAAGGGCATGAACCACAATATCAGAAAGAGAATGACTATCTCAGTCTCACCAGTTTTAAAGATGCAGTTTGTTCTAGTTACATAGTAAATCAAAGGAGGCTACCCCCAAACAATTAAGCAATCTGGGCATGCCCCAAAGCTACATTTACTACTCCTACACTAATTTAGAAGTTTCTGACACTTTCAGGGATATTATAAGACATAGCAATATCATATTAGATGGTTGCATCTTGCCCAATATGGATTAAAAAGGTTTATGTCATTAAGGAAGCAGCTAGTATCTTTTTAAATTATGGTATTCCAAGCTACCTAAGGCAAGGGCATTAAAGTGTTTAAACTGATAAAATGAGTACTATTCTTTTTTTAGAGAATGTGTGGCACAGTAGATAGAGCACCAGACCTGAAGTCAGGAGGACCTGAGTTCAAATTTGATTCAGACACTTAACATTCCTTAGCTGTGTGATCCTGGGCAAGTCACTTAACCCCAATTGCCTCAGCAAAAAAAAAAAAAAGTTTGTAATTCTTCTTACAGCATTTTCAGAATTTCTTGAAACTATCTGCAGAAGTTATGGCAAGAAGTTATGACAAGTTATGGCATATGTCTATATGATTTCATATAGAAATCATTTGACCTAACACAAATTATGTTGTTTCCCTCTCTTGTTTTTAAAATTAAATTTTTCCCATTGTTCTTATTTCATATTTTTCTCAGTTGTATGTATTATATGTTTGTTTTACATCTGGTGATCCAATTAGGTATGTGACATATAGAGATAAAATAACTGGTCGGACATAGGCCAATGAAAATTCATTTATAGTCTTTTTTCCCTTTGTCAGATTTTTGTATACTTTGCCTAAGAACCTCTGAACAAACTATTGACAAAATAAAATTTATGTAATCATATATTTTATATGAAACTTATAATGAAAATAATTCTATGCATAACTATGAATGTTTATTTTACTCCAAACTTTGAAGTATAGATAATTTTGACTTTGGAAGCCATAATTAATCAATTATTAAAAAAAGAATAAAGAGGGCACAGATACCTGCCCTGCCAATATTTCCAGGGACCTGAGTGAATATCACATTTTCTTGCCAGATGAGTACCAAGGTATGCCTTGGTACTTGGTATTAGATGACTATTAGAACACATAATGACCACAAGCCTGAAACTATTCAAGTTAATGTCTTCAGAATCCTTTAGATTAAACCTAGACGATGGAAGGACAAAAAAAAGATGTCCTCTTCCCTGATTTGGGAGGGACCGTGACATAGCAGAAAGCACACTGGCCCTGTAGTTAGAGGACCTGAATTTGAATCATCTCTGATGGGTGACTTTAGGCATGCCTCTTGCTCTTCCTACACCTCAATTTTGTCATTGGTAAAGCTCTAAGGGTGAACTAGATAGGCTTTGTTGTCTCTTTAGGCTCTAAATCCTCTGACTGTAGCCTTATTTTAAGTTCATAAGGTATTTGTCTTTCTGATCCTCTTTTACCTTGGTCCTATAAGGAAATATCCAGCATACAGAATTCTGGCATCATGAACAATAATGAGGAAATTGGAAAAAGATCCATTCACTAGAGAAAATGATGGTTTGCAAAATGTTGAGATTCAGGTAATATTGAGGCATCCAAGTGATAATATCCCTTAAAAATATAGACCAAAATGTAGATAGGCTTGCACACTTGTTTATGATTTGTGGAATAACCTGAATTTTTTTGCCCTTTTACAGGAGAATGTCATAGTATTTCCTAATGTATATGATTCTCTATAATTGCTTATTTGATCCTCCCACAAAGTTCTGGAAATCTGGGTTACATTCTTTCTCTCAGCCCTAAATTTTGAAGGCACTGAAAAATCAGGATTTGTATCTGCAAAAATATACTATAAACATCATAATAAACATAACATTTCATATATTAAAGATAATATAACTTTTAACACAATGTCTGGCATATAATAAATATGTGGTAAATGCTTATTATAATTATATAATTATATAATTATATGTTATAATTATAAATGATGATTACAAATTCGCTGTTTTCATATTAGTGTTACATACAGCAGCCAGAAACCAATAAAAGGCATTGTTTTCAAGGTGGCTTTAACAGTTACATATTTAAATTATAAACAGAATACAAGATGTGCATCATGATGATATAGTGCACATAAATAATCATCAAAAGTAAAAAAAATACTTACCTAACAGCAACAAATTATAGCTAATAGAAATAAATAATGTTAATTGTCCTATAAAGCAAATAATACATGTAAAATCACTAGTGTATACTCAAATAGCAAAACATAATAGATCTGTACATGCATACATGTAACTAATATAGAAACACAAAAAGCAAAATATATTCAGAAATATACAATTGATATATATCAAATAATTTCTTTTGCATCTCCTGCAACATTATAAATTGGCCTGATCACAGATTGGATGGTTCTAGCTTTTTCATGATGTACTGCTCCTTTATGCATGTATACCTGAGGTATAATTGATGATTTAGGCTTATTGTCATTGGCAGCAAATCTGTGGGCCTGTATTCCCAAATTTGAATTTGCTGAAGGTCAGGTTGATTAACAATATTTTCAAGTATAATAATAATTATAATAAGAATTGCATTTCTATAACACATACATGCTAGACACTGTGCTTTACAATTATGTCATTTGATCCTCAAAACAACCTTGGGAGAGAGGTGCTATTATCACTCCCATTTTACAGAAGAGAGAACTCAGGCAAACATAGTTTAAGTCATTTGTCCAGGGCCACCCAGCCAGTAAGAGTTCAGAGGCTGGATTTGAACCCAAGTCTTCCTGCCTCCAACCCCAATACTTTATTTGCTGTACCACTAACTGCCCCTACTTATAGATTGTCTGTTTAAACTAGGGGCTGTCATGGATGAAATGCTAGGCAGAAAAGGAACTGCCTCTTAGTTTAGTCATTCTCCCCAATCTTCTACAATATTTAGGTGTTCCTTAGTTTGAAGAAATACATTGAGTGATACTAATCTTTTCCATTTGAAATGTCTTCTGAGCTATTATTTGCTGATCTTTCTACCACTTGCTTAATTATACATCATTCCTTTCTTCTAGTTCATCAGGGTGTCTGACTGTCTTTCTGGCAGCATCTCTTTATGGTGCCCCCACCATTCTCTGGGGTTTATTCTGTAAAAAGACAGGCGGTCTAGTCTCTCAACTATTTAGTATGGATTAGATATCCATTAATCCACAAACTGTGTGTTCAATGAACACTAAAATTTCTCAGCAAGTGTTCTTGGGTTTGTTTCCTTTGTCTTTGGTGGGACTTACATTTTTCAAAGATTTTTTAAAAATTATGAACTTAACAAACAACTTCAAGCACTAATATTTCAATATGTAAAGAACAAAAAAAGAAAATTGTATATGAAACTGGACTTCTATTACATAATAGGATATATATATATATATATATATATATATATATATTTTAACATGGTGGTAACAAAAACTTACTGCTTTTGTCTCCCTGATTTCTGTGTTTTCAAAAAAAACATTCTTTTTTTTCCTTTTTTAAAAAATTTCAGTCTCTCCTTTACCTACTCTGTCTACTCTCTTCCAAAAAGAAGCCCTTCTTTGCCACAAATATGGTCAAATAAAATAGGTCCACATATTGGCCAGGTCTAATATGTCTTGTTCACTGCCTCTAGTACAATACCTCTCTGCCAAGAAGTCATAATTAATCATTGTATCAAAGTTCTGTAGGATCTCAAAGTTATTTTATTTTATATTATTGTGCTCAATGCATAAATGCATTTTACATAGATCCTATTCTACATTATGTTCTGCAAAAATTGTTCTAGTTCTATTTATTTAATTCTGCAACAGTTTGCATAAGTTGGAAATTTTCTTGTAATTTCTTAATAGCACAGTAGTATTTTACTGCACTCATAATAATTTGTACAGTAATTCCTCAGCTGATGGAATATCCACTTGGTTCTAAATTCTTTACTACCACATTCAGACAAAAACATTGCTATTTTCTCCCTTTATGCAGCCAATATTGCTTTTGCTAGGTCAAAAATCAGGCAATGATGAGTATCTTTTGGGGTATAATTTCAAATAGTTTTCCATAATAGTTGGATCATTTCATAGCTCCACCAATAGCATATCGGTGTGACTATCATCCAATAACTGCCATTTTCTTACTTTTATCTTTTTTAATTTTATGGATGTCAAGTTCATTTAATTTACTTTCTCATAGTATCATTTAGAGAATTTTTTCCTAAGACTGTATATAGTTTGGGTTTCTCCATTTGAAAACTAGTACTTTGTGACTTTTAGTCAAAAGTAGATATGTAGTCACATATTTGTGTCAATTCCAGTGTATACTGGATATATTATTATCATTTGCTAAAGAGATATATTCTTATTTGTTTCCCTTCTAACAGTTTTTATTTTGCTTGTGGAAAAGCTTTTCAATTTTGTGCAATGGAAAATGTCCATTTTAACTATGTTGATCACCTCTAACCCTTATGTTAAGAATTTTTTATCATTGACAATTATGTTAGGAACTATCAGAAATTTACAGATGAAAGCAAAGTGCCTGCTATTGAACAGTGTGTTGATGTCTACTGCCCACGGATTGAAAACAGAGAAAGGAGACATTGAAGGCTGTTGCCCTATATAAGCAGAATTTAGTGAGTGCCTAAAACTGAAATGTCTTTGTGAAGCCATTCATGGCCTCAAAGCAGCAGAGAGGACCTTGTTGGGGGAAGCTAAGGTGGAGAGTAGCTGATCTCAGATGTGTGACATGAAAATGAGCTGAGCCAAACTAGCAGCTGCTAGTTTGATTGGAACCCCACTTCACTATAACTGCCCTTCCCTGTTTCCTCAGAGTTACTTTTGAACAAATCTTCACTAGGTTACCCAACTTACCGAAGTGTTTTTCTTTCTATTCTCCAATACCCACCCCTTTGAGTCCAGCCAAGAGAAAGAGCTAGAAAAGGCAATATAATGTTGAGACTTGTTATATGAAAGCTTTGACTTTACTATGTATTTGAGTTTTTAGGGCAGCACAGTGCCAGCTGGTGGTGAAACAACATGCTTCAATCTTTCCTTTAGTTAAGTAATTCATCATTAAGGTCACTTCTATCACTTCTCAGACTACCACACATGTCATGACCCTGGGAAATCAACCAGACTTAATCAACCAGATTTTTCCTTTCTATTCCACAGTCCTGTCACTAAATTATGCTGATTCTCTCTTTCACTTTTATCTGCATACAAGATTTAGAGAGCCTGGGTTCAAATTCAATCTCTTCTACATATTACTTGTATGACTTTGGAAAAGTCTCTCTGAAGTAATATAAAAAGTAACCAGAAGTAGTACTATTTAATAGATTTGGGAGAGCAAAATTGTAACAGAATATTATATAAAAATAATATAAGACTCAGTTACAGTTCAGTCACCATGAAGAAATCAAGTCAGACAGCCATCACAGATAACAGAATTTGTTATTAGGGGTGCAAGTAAATACAATGTAGAGTCAAAAATGAATGAGCGCCTTAATTTTGGAGAACATAACTTTTAAAGTCTCAGGGGAGCAGAGACAGGACTTAAGGAATAAGGGGAAGAATCAAAGAAAAATGAGGGAAATAAAGATGGAATCTAGGGAATGAAAAGAATGTAAAAAGATGTTGAGAGTATCTTAAAGACTGGGAAAGCTAAATTTCTCATTAAGGTTGTCTCAAAAGTTGCTGTGACAATCTTTAAAGATGCTAATTAAACAGTCTATGAGACTGATCTGATTATGATTTTTCTTTCAGCAATTCCTGAGTGTAAGCTGATGTAGGGTTTACATCAACTCTATCTCAATTTCTCCATCAGTATTCTAGAGAAAGTATTGGCCTAGATGGCTCAGAGATTCCATCCAGTTCTGGATGTATTATCCTACGAACTATTATTATCCTCAGTGGAGCTTTCACTGATGATTCTAGATAATACTGATCTTTTTTTTTTCCCCTAACTATCCTTGGCATTTATCTGTATTTTAGATTTTGACACTTTGTTATATAGCACCTTATGCTATTTGTGTATATGTCTGTGTATAAGTCTCATCTTAATTTATAAAAGTAATAAATTAATTGTAGGGAGTCACTTCCAAGGGTATTTACAAAAATGCCCTTTTCTCACCCCATGACCCCTGCATGCTACAAAAATAAGGAAACTTCTTTCCAGTTTGTAGGAAAAAAAAAAAAACTTGTAGAAGTTCTTGCTGAAGTCCAAGATTTCCTAGGTCTGGTATGTTCTGGTTTTTGTTTTTTTTCTCAACAGGTTCATCCCAAATGCTTACTTTTCCTGAGGTTTGTGGCCTTGGGAAAGTGATGACTTTCTCTCACACTCAGTCAGGAGTATGCATGCATCAACTTGACTCAGATCTCAAGGCAGAGTAGGTGGAATGGTTAGAGGGTGGGGGATCTTATATTATTTTAATAGTTTTACATATGTAAGTTTTATTTCACCAACAATTTTGTAAGGTCCTTGAGGGCAGGAATATGTATAAATACCTTTTCTGCATACTCTATAACATTTATCAACATCTAACACAATGCAATGTACCAAACTCAGTGTGTTATTGTGGAATCCAATAAAAATGTTTTTACTCTCCCTTTCAAATGGACATATGAATTTAAAAATGGACAAAGCCTCTATATTTTCAGAAAAAAAGATTAAGAAACATTACTGTCTTGCTAAGAAAGACTCAGACATAATTCAATATCCATTTTTTGATAAATCCTGAAAAAAATTAATCTAGGAAGAGTTCCCTGTTTGTCAAGCATTTGGGAAAACCAGAAAGCAGTTTAGCAGAAATTGGGTTTAGACCAGTGTCATACAACATATTCCACAATAAAGTCGAAGTCAGGGTACCAATTCCTAGTTTGAAATAAACGCGACAAATTCATAATGGCCATTCTCTTTCCCAAAAGGTAGGTTTATTTAGAAGAGGTTATAGTAAAATAGGCAGCAGGAATGGTAAATATGAAATAGATTTGGGAGAGCAATAGGGTTACCAAGAAAGGGAGTTTGAAGAAAAAAAAAACATTAAATACCATGAGGCCTGAATATGTACCATTATCTGTCAGGCTAAATCCACAGAGGAGGGTAGTAGACTAACCAGAATTAGCTATAATAAGGAGAAAGACATCATTAAAGAGAAGATACTGTAAGAAGGAGAGAGTACATCATAAAGGGCTTAGTCCATTCCAGGACTTAGCAAATATATTCATTGTGGGCACATCTTTTATAGGGGAAATACAACCTTGAGGGTTTCTCTGGGGAGGAGGGGAAGTAAAAGTGAAAACAAGGATGTTAATTGAGATGTTGAGACTGCTAATGATATACTAATAAAGGCAGTCTGGGGAAGCCTGAGTTCCCATCATGGGTATCTTAAAGATCAATACAGCCAGGGCACATCCTGGTTGTCTTACAGTAATAATATAGTCTGGGATACTAAGTTCCCAGAATGACTGTTTTAAACATTTCCTGGAAGAGAGAATAAGCTGATTTCAGGGTCCACAACATGAACTGGGTATGAAAGGTGAAATCATGTCAGGTGCCATTCACAGTGATAGCTAGGGAGAGATTTCTTTCTTTTTGCTTTTTTCTCCTTTCTTTCTTTCTTTCTTTCTTTCCTTCTTTCTTTCTTTCTTTCTTTCTTTCCTTCTTTCTTTCTTTCTTTCTTTCTTTCTTTCTTTCTTTCTTTCTTTCTTTCTTTCTTTCTTTCTTTCTTTCTTTCTTTCTTTCTTTCTTTCTTTCTTTCTTTCTTTCTTTCTTTCTTTCTTTCTTTCTTTCTTTCTTTCTTTCTTTCTTTCTTCTAAGCCAATTGGAGTTCAGTGACTTGCCCAGAGTCACACAGCCAGCAAGTATTAAGTGTCTGAGACTAGATTTGAACTCAGGTCCTCCTGACTTCAGAGCTGGTGCTCTATCCACTGCCACTTGGCTGCCCCTAGGGAGAGATTTCTTAAACAAAGAAAAGTCATTACAAAACTGAAAAGAGATAATTTTGATCACATGAAATAGAAACATTTCTTCATGAATAAAATTAATGCCTCTAGAATAAGAGAAATGAAAATCTTTTTATCAAATAAGGATCTGATATCCAAGTTATATAAGAACTAACAAATATATATGACCAAATGTCTTTCCCCAATAGATAAATGGACATAGGATCATAGATTTGGAGTTAGAAAAGATGTTACAGGTTATCAAGTCCAATCTCCTTTTTACAAGTACAATGGGACTTTTGAGCATGTTCAGGCTAATTAACATGGAGGAACCCTGTAGGGCTTGCCTGGACATGCCCTGTTCTAAAATGGAAGTAACTATTTTCCCTCTACCACTGGGTGAATATACCTTCGTTTGACTGCAACCAAAACAGGATGAGTCTTTAAAACTGGTAAGACCAGTTTTTTCTCTTGGTCTCAATTTTCTGAGCTCTTCTTCCTATTGAGTCTAGAGAGGGAAGATCACACTCAACCATAGTGTGTGTGCCATAAACTAACCAATGAGAAGGAGAGACCCTTTTCCCCTTCCTCTCCCCCTCTATTTTTTTAATCCTGGCTCCCAGAAATTGAGCCTTTGAGTGTATGTTTGTGTCATTTGCCCTTGTTTTAGGTACAAGTGGCAGTGATCCTAACCAGACTGGAGTATGAACTCTGATCTAAGCTCTGTACAATGGATCTGCACATGCTCCAAAGGCCCTATTGCATAGATGAATGAGCTGCTACCCAGAGAAGAGAAATGACTTGCCTAAGACCACATAGTAACTAACAGAACCACAATCTAAATTCAGGTCAGATAACTCCAAAATTATTGCTTTTCTTATCATATCACATATTTAACAAAATATATGAATAAACAGTTCTCAAAAGAATTATAATCCATTAATATTAAAAATGTTCAAAAACATTAAAAATAATAAAAAAAAGATCATAAATTTAGAACTGGAAGTTTTCTCCAGAGGTTCAAAGTCTCATTTTACAGATTAGGAAACTGAAACCTGGAGAGATTAAATGATTTGTTCAAAGTCAAAGGGGAAAGAATTTGAACCTCTGACCTTTGACTTCAGATCCAGTGCTTTATCAACTTTACCTTGTAACTAAGTTCATAAATGGTCAATATAACTTCTTTCTATATCATGAATCTCCCTCTTTCCTAGGGATCTATCTATACATTCCTTCAGACTGAGGCTGTTTCCTGTACCAAAGGAATTGGATTTGATAGTCATGGAATTTACTTTAGCAAACCTCACCTATCTGTCACCCTAGTCTGATAGTATTACGTTGGGATTGAGGCCCTCTCATAAAAGGAGGAAATGTTCAATATCATTGGATAACAAATTATTTTCCTTGAACTTTCACGGCTCAAATACCAATATAGGAAATAGTTTAGGTTTGTTCAAATGTCTCACACGGTACATAAATTATGTGATGACTGACTAAAAAGAGAAGAGGTGATAGGACAAAGTCATAGAAAACACTCACAGTTAGGGGGCATGAAATGCATTATGAAACAGCAAATGAAAGTGAAACAAAGTAATCAGACAGACCAGTCAGAAATTGATAGAAGAACATCTAGGAGAGGTCAAACATGGGTGTGCCAAGGTACATCTGAAGTGCTAAGGTATCACCTGAAGTGATGCTAAGGTGTGATGCTAAGTGTGCTAAGGTATCACCTGAAGAAAGGCTAGTAGGGTCTAGATCAGGCATCTTCCATCTGCCCAAGGAATCTACTACTTTCTGCTACTGCTCCTTACCAGGCTCTTCAAGTAAAAGTCCTCATACTGAAAGTGAATTGTCTTTTATCTTCTCCTGGGCACAGCCATATCTTTTGAGGAAAGGTTGACAGGGGCTAGGCCAGGTCAGGCATCTTCTATGTACTTCCAAACAATTACTTTCACCTATACTAGCCAGAAGTAATAAATATGATGACTATAGAAAGATTTATGTGAATTGATACATAGTGACATCAGCGTAATCAGAATGCTATCCAAAGTGATAAATGAAGTATAAGGTACCTCTCCTTTTCTAGGTGAATAGTTTGGTTACTGAAAAGAGAAAGAAAAAAAGAAAGGAAAAAGAACACAGCCTTGCTGGTTTCATTTAAAGAGATATGAATATTGGTAGGTTGTTGAATTTATGGGCTTGCTTCTGGGCCACAGGGCATATACCCCTCAACTTCCACTGAAGATCTGGCTCAGTCAATATGTCAATCTAGGGTTGCACTATTTTGTGGGAGCAGAAATTCAGAGACAATCTGTGGTGTGTAGGTACATTGCTGTATGATCCTCTGAAGTTTCTTAGATTCTATTTTGTGACCTGGAGGCCATCTTGTAATTATGACTTGGGATGCAGTTTTAATTTGCTAGAGACACTTATAAACTGGCTTGATTACCCTAAATCCCATCCTTTATACTTTGACCCTCTCTAACTTTATACCCTGGTTAAGCAATCATGTCTTACCCTGTTTCATCATTCTTTGTTATGGCAAAAAACCCAAAACATGTTGGGCTTTTATTTACCCTGTACATGGAGACAGTACCACCATTACCACCACCATTTTTTTTGGGGGGGGCACGGATATAGACTTGAAGAATATTATTAAAAACCCACTGAAATTCTTAGTTGGTTTAGCAGTCATAGCTTGGTCTTTGCCAGAGTGATTATCATCCACTATGTACAAGGATCAATTTTTCTATCTTATGATCACTGAATTTCCAGTGTGGGACACTTTCCTACACTCACCCCATCTATTTCTTGTCTCTTTCCTTTACTATTTCTTCATTAACATCTTAGTGCTTGCATTTTGGATCCTGGGCATTATTTACGTTCACTTATGACTCTGTGGTAGAGCTAAATATCAAGATATTACTAATAAAGCTTCTTGTATTGATTCTTGGAGTTGTCCCCTCCAGTCAGAATTAAACTGAAAAAGAGATGTAAGTAGTACCCTTTGTCAGTTATAGAAGCTATATAATTAGCTATTTCAGTATCTTTTATATAATCTTAAGAGTGGAAAGAAACCTTGGAGGTCACCTGATTCAACCCTTACCTGAAACATAAAATCCAATCTACATTATCCCCAACAAACAAACATTCAGCTTTTCCTTAATGAGAAGTTTATAGCTTCTCAAGCCATTTTAGAATGATTCTATTAGGAAGTGTTTCATTACCTTGGGACCAAACCTGCCTTTAACATATACCTATTGTCAGTTCTCTTCTTTGAAACCAATTTAATCCTTCTCTGTGCTACAACACTTCAAATATCTCATCCTACAACTATGAGAAGAAATTGGCAAATATCAGGGTTTGATTTGATGGTTTGTTGATTTTAGACTTAAGAACGTGATGGAGAAAATGCTAGTAATACTGGTTAAACTTAAAAAGGTGTCAGCCATACATTCCCCCCCCCCAAAAAAAAGCTAGCTGTTAAACATTTATCAGCACATCACCAGAATTAGGGGTTATCTCCATTTTGTAAGATGTGGAAACTAAGATAGAGAAAGTAAGTGACTTACTCAAAATTCCATAGTAATTGCCTGAAGTAGGATTTGGATTAAGTATCAATATAAATCATAATCCTAAAAGTGCAGAAGTAGCTTGGAGTCTAAGAAAAAAAAGTATGAAAGTATGAAGGTTTGAGATGATCAGACTGGAATTTGAAATGTAGTGCAGATTATATCTAAATAGTAAAACTGTTCCTGACTCCAGCTGCCTCATTCAGTCCCTTGACTCTCTGATTTCCCCTTTCTCTTCTATCCCCACTCCCTTTTTAAAAGAAATCATCTTTGGTTTCAGGGAAACAGGATAATGTTTGGGTGGGCTTTAGGAAAGTGCTGTTAAATGTTTAATAATTGCTCTTCAGGAAAAAGTGCATTAAAAAATTTAATCTGCCTTATCAACATTTTCTCCATTTCCTTCCGTAAGTCTAGACAACGAAAAATAAATCAAGCAGTTTTGTAGTATTTGCAAACTTCCAAAGGTTAAATGCTCAAACATTATTTAAGTATCAACCGGGCTGAATATGAGCTACCTCTCTACCACATCATGGGGCAATCAATTTTATCTACATGAAAGCACGGCTTGGAAAAATCAAGGAGTTGGCGGGTTAGCATTGTGCTAGAAAAAATTGGGAATGGCATACCAAAGGCCTCAATAATGAAGCTGTTGGTATGGCACTTTGAAACTTGAATGCTGGGCTCCTGCCATGTATAAATAGCTTCTAAGATTGCACCTTGCCAGGCTCTGGAAAACAGGTTTCCTCCTGGCCCAAATCTCAATCCCAGAGTTCGCATTAGCCACGCCTCCTTCTTGTCTCCACCTTTTCTGATTCTTCAGACTAGGGCTGTGGACCGGTAAATATCGCGAGGATTTCATCCCTAGCCAAAAAGAAATTTCCGGTAGCTTCGGCTACACCTCCCGCGATATTTCCGGACGCTCGGGATCCTGAGTGGCTGAGGGCTTCCATGTATCATGGCGGTCGGCGTGTACTGGACCATAAGGTAAAAAGCAGTTGTGAGGTAACGGACACTTCGCGGAGGTTTGCTTCGGCGGTCCTGTGCTAGTGGTTCGCACCCTTCAAGTGAGATTGGGTCCCGCAGAAGTGGCTCCTTTCCAGTTTGCACGAGAGTGGGAACCCGGTTCCCGAGCACCCTCTTCTTTTTGGGGGCGTTACTGGCTCCGGAGCTCCGGGCTGCCCCCGGCCCGATGTCGTTCCTCTAAGCGGGTCACGCACCATGGGGCCCGGGAGTGAAGATCGTCTCCACTCTTCAGCTCCTCGCTTCCTGTTCTTTGAGAATCCTCGTGCCGGGTGGCTTTTCTCACGAACTCTTCTTTGCTACCCACCCACCCTTCCCCCGGCCCCCTCCCCTTTGGGGTTTTCTCATGCCCGCTGAGGCTTACTTCCCGCTCGCCTGCAGTAGTGGAAAGGGTTCCCCCTGAATTTTAGGGGGAGGGTTCCGCTGCAAGCTCTGTAAGATTCGGGGTTGGATGTTGTGGTTCTAAATTACATGTTTTTTAGACCTTGTAAGGAGGTATCGGGGCGGGGGTAGGGGTAGGGGTAGGAACGACGCTCGGGTTGGAGAAAAGAAAGTGAACTCGACTGGGAGGTCTGTCAGTCATATAACATTTATTTGGCCCCTACCACGTTCCCGACTGTGTTGAGTTTTCGGATTACAAAGACAAAAGACTGGCCCTTCCATCCAAGGGGGAAGATCACCTACGAAAGGTAGCAAAAAGGGGAAGAGGTGGTTTAAAAAAAAAAAAAAAGTAGAAGGTAAGGGAGATGATAAATTTGACACCGTCCCCAGGTGAGAGCTAAAGTGTAGTTATTGCTACTGCAGTGTCTCAGGTGATAACCTACAGCATTTAGTAGAGAATACTAACCACCCACCCACCCACCCACCCACACACACACACACACACACACACAAAAAGACAAAACGAAAAAACCCAACCTTCTTATGTTCTAATTTAAGCTTTCAATGCTATTTAAAAGCTAATTTACCTAGTGCTTTTTGTAGGGCCATTTTATGTGTTTGAAAATACACCCACAAAATATCTTACATCTGTTTTCTGTTCTCAAAGTTTTTGGTCTCTGGCCTTATTTATTTCTTAACTTATTGAAGGAACCTCCCCATCTCCCTTCAAAAGCTTTTGTTTATGTGTTATAGCTATATCTTACCATATTAATAATAATAATAATAGTACATAACACTATCATACACTGATAACAGTTTGTTCTTCCAGGGGTAGCACAGAGATTTTGGGTGTCTTCACTGAACTTCCCTGGCCTTTATTTTCTCATTTTTAATATGAAAAGGTTGGAAGAAATGGACTCTTATGTGCAGCTCTACAACACAAAAAATCCTGAAATCTTTTTCAGGTTTAGTTTTGCTAGATTTTCATTTATGCTATTTTTACAATATCAAATCACAGTGCAGTTGAACATTTATTAAAAGCACAATGTGTACAGAAATAGATTTTTTAAAATTACATACAACATAGTCCATATTCATTACTATTGGAAGTATTTCAAAATGAAGGGAGAAAAAATTGCTATTCCTTGCCTTATGAAACAGTGGATCCCACTCAAACTTCTACAAAGTACTACCTAAGGCAGAGAATGAGATGGCTAGAATTATGAAAGCAAAGAAACAAGAGCTTGGGCAGACTTTGGGAGATAGGGGAGGACAGAAGAATCTGAAATGTACGGGGGATAACAAAGCACTAACTTAAACAAAAAAATTGAAAGGAATCCCAGAATTCTCAGCAATGGATGAAACTTCAGAAGCTATAAAATTTTAATAAAAATCTCTGCAATATGCCAAACAAGCAGCTATCCAGCCATTGGTTGATGATCTCCAATGAAAAGCTTTAAAGTCCACTGTGGGAGTGGAGTGTTGCCTTCATAAAAGTCTTTGGCAAATACTGGGCATTCGAACTATGTAGCTAGCCCAACATTTGTGAGATTTGGAAGATCATCTGGCAGGATGAGGTCTTTTTTTCCAACTAAACTGCCAAGCCTGTATGTTACAGTGAAGTTTTCTTCCTTGTTAACTTTAATACACTGATAATAGTTTGTTTTTCCAGAAGCAGCACAGAATAGTACAAAGAAAATTGGTTTAGAGTCAGATAGCCAAGGTTTAAATCCAATCCTGCCTCTTAATCTTATTACCCTATTTGACCTTGGGTATACTATCATATCTTCCTAAATTGTCTTTTTACTAAGTTTAACATCACTAGTATCATTCATTCAGTATCCTTCCTAAAAATGTGGTCAGAAGTGAATAAAATATTCCAGTTGCTGACCAAGGAAGAGTGCAATAGAGTGTTCTATATGTCTAATGCAGAATATTAAAACTTTATTTAATACAGCTTAGAAGGAGGGAAACATGCATTTATTAAGTGCTTACTATATATGGGATTTTTCCTTTAAGATTTTGGATGCTGTGAGTGCCAAAGCCCATTAGGTAAGACACTAGGTAGACACTAAGTCTAGCATCAAAAAAGTGAGCCCAGGAAAGGATCAAGAGGCCTCTAAGGTGCCTTAGAAGGATTGTACCAATCCAGGTTAGGAAAACAGATCAGACTTTTGCTGCCATGTTGATCAGTAATGGAATTGGGCCAGTTAGTGGATGGATAGGAAGAGATAGGAAGTCCCAGTCTCCAAATTAAAAAGAAAAATTTAGTCTGAATGATAAAAACAAAAACAAGTCCAAAAAAAGGATTTGGATGCTATACCAATTGGTACATGTATTTTGCATTTAGTATTTTTACATTAAATATATTCATTGTCTATGGTACCTTTTAGCAAGACATAGTTTCCTATGTTACCTCTTTTAGTTAGCTCTGTATCTGCTTTTAAGTGTGTGTTTCTTACAAACAACATTTGCTAAGATTCTGATTTTTTTATGACTAATATTTGTCCTTTCTTTTTTTCTGTGGGTTTTTTTTTTATGAAAAGCTTTTTATTTACAAAACATATGAGTGATTTTTCTACATTGACCTTTGCAAAAAACTTTTTTTTTACAAACTTTTCCCCTCCTTCCCCCCTAGATGACAGGTAATCTAATACATGCTAAATATGATAAATTATATGACAAATCCAATATACGTATATAGATCTATGCAGTTATCTTACTGCACAAGAAACATCAGATCTAGAAAAAGAAGAAAAAAAACAACCTAAGAAGGAAAACAAAATGCATGGAAATACTCACAGAAAGCATGAAAATGCTGTGTTGTGGTCCACACTCAGTTCCCACAGGCTCTCTCTGGATGTATGTCACTATCTTCATCGCTGAACAATAGGAACTGGTTTGAATCACATCATTGTTGAAGAGGACCATGTCCATCAAAATTGATCATCGTATAGTCTTGTTGCTGTGTATAATGTTCTCCTGGTTCTGCTGATTTCACTCAGCATCAGTTCATGCAAGTCTCTCCAGGCCGCTCTAAAATCATCCTGCTGGTTGTTTCTTACAGAACAATAATATTCCATAACATTCATATGCCATAATTTATTCAGCCATTCTCCAATTGATGGGCATCCAGTTTCCAGTTTCTTGCCACTATAAAAAGGGCTGCCACAAACATTTTTGCACATGTGGGTCCCTTTCCCTCCTTTAAAATCTTTTTGGGATATAGGCCCAGTAGAAACACTGCTGGGTCAAATGGTATGCACAGTTTGATAACTTTTTGAGCATAGTTCCAAATTGCTCTCCAGAATGGTTGGATCCGTTCACAGTTCCACCAACAATGTATCAGTGTCCCAGTTTTCCCACATCCCCTCCAACAGTTATCATTATCATTTCCTGTCATTTTAGCCAATCTGACAGGTGTGTAGTGGTATCTCAAGAGTTGTCTTAATTTGCATTTCTCTGATCAATAGTGATTTGGAGTACCTTTTCATGTGACTAGAAATAGTTTCAATTTCTTCATCTGAAAATGGTTCATATCTTTTGACCATTTATCAATTGGAGAATGGCTTGGATTCTTATATATTTGAGTCAGTTCTCTCTATATTTTAGAAATGAGGCCTTTGTCAGAACCTTTCAATGTAAAAATATTTTCCCAGTTTACTGCTATCCTTCTAATCTTGTCTGTATTCATTTTGTTTGTACAAAAACTTTTTAACTTGATATAGTCAAACTTATCTATTTTGTGATTAATGATGACCTCTAGTTCTTCTTTGGTCACAAATTCCTTCCCCCTCCACAGGTCTGAGAGATAAAACATCCTACACTGTTCTAATTTGTTTATAATATCATTCTTTATCCCTATATCATGAATCCATTTTGACCTTATCTTGGTATATGGTGTTAGGTGTGGGTCAATGCCTAGTTTCTTCCATACTAGTTTCCAATTATCCCAGCAGTTTTGTCAAATAGTGAGTTTTTATCCCCAAAACTGGGGTCTTTGGGTTTATCAAACACTAGATTACTATTGTCATTGAGTATTTTGTCCTGTCAACCTAACCTATTCCACTGATCCA
>JAJPUD010007757.1:91096-101455 GCA_023553655.1 Myrmecobius fasciatus | reverse complement strand
TTGCACTTGTTGCATATATATTTAGTATTGATATTGCTACATTATCTATGGTACCCTTTAATAAAATATAGTTTTCTTCCTTATCTCTTTTCATTAGATCTATCTTGGCTTTTAGTTGATCTGAGATAAGGATTGCTACCCCTGCTTTATTTTGTTCACCTGAAGCATAATATTTTCTGCTCCAGCCTTTTACCTTCATCCTATATGTGTCACTATGTTTTAGATGTGTTTCTTGTAGACAACATATTGTGGGATTCTGGTTTTAAATCCAGTCTGATATCCACTTCCGCTTTATAGGAGAGTTCATCCCATTCACATTCACAGATAGAATAACTAATTCTTTATTTCCTGCCATCTTATTTACCCAGGTTATGTTTTCCCCTTTCCTTTCCCCTTTCTCCCTTCCCCCCTCCTCAGTACTTTGCTTTTGATAATCCCCTCCCCCAAACAGTACTCCACCCTTTAGATCCCTTCCCCCTGTTTTTACTCCTTTCTCCCGATCCTTCTATTTCCCCTTCTATTAGTTTATCCCTTTCTTTTCCTCCTTTCCCTCCCACTTCCCTGTAGCAACAAACAAGTTTCTATGTGAAATCAAGTTTCTGATATACACTTTTAGAGCCCAACCAGATGAGAGTAAGATTTACACAATGCTCGTCTCCCTCCCCTCTTTCTCTCAATTATATTAGGTTTTCTTTGCCTCTTCAAGAGATTTTTACCTTGTTTTTACCTCCTCTTTTTAGATCTTATTTTACCACTTTTTCCCTCTTTTCCCCAGTATGACAACCTTTCCCTCTCTAGTTCTCTTTTTCATATTATCAAAGTAATATCTAGTTAATTATACCCCAAACTTTAAGTATCCCCCTAGTAGAAATAAAGTTCTCAAGAGTCCTTTCCTTTTTACCTTTTTATGCATCTCTTGAGTTCTGTGTTTGGATGTCGAATTTCTTGTTCAGTTCTGGTCTTTTCATTAAAAATAGGTGAAATTCACCTATATCATTGAATGACCATCTTCTTCCCTGGAGGATAATGCTCATTCTAGCTGGATAGGTTATTCTTGGTTGTAATCCAAGTTCCTTTGCCCTTCGGAATATTTGGTTCCAGGCCCTTCGATCCTTCAATGTGGAGGCTTGACAGATCGTGTGTGATTCTAATTATTGATCCTCAGTATTTGAATTGTTTCTTTCTAGCTGCTAGCAGAATCTTTTCCTTGGTGTTACAGTCCTAAAATTTAGCCACAATATTCTTTGGGGTTTTAATTTTGGGGTCTCTTTCAGGAGGTGATCGGTGAATTCTTTCAATGGTGATTTTGCCCTTTGATTCTACAATCTCAGGGCAGTTTTCTTTCAGGATTTCCTGGAAGATAGTCTTTAGATTCTTTCTTTCATCATGGCTTTCAGGAAGTCCAATAATCCTTAGATTGTCTCTCCTAGATCTATTTTTCAAGTCAGTTGTTTTTCCTAGAAGATATTTCATATTTTCTTCTAATTTTTCATTTTTTTTGTTTTTGTTTGACTGATTCTTGAAGTCTTATTGAGTCATTCACTTGCATTTGTTCCATTCTTATTTTTAAAGTGTTATTTTCTTCAGTTACCTTTTTAAGCTCCTTTTGTAACCGGCCAATTGAATTTTTTGTTCATTGCACTCTTTTTCCACTTCACTAATTTTATTTTTCAATAAATTGGTGTCTTTTTCATATCTCTTTTGCAGGGCATCATATCCTTCTTGCAAGACATTGTATCCTTCTTGCACTGATTTCAATTTATTTTCCCATTTATTCTCCAGCTCTTTTATTAGGTTCTTTAAGCAATCTTCCTTTTGAAAGGGGGACCAGTGATGGTCCTTAATAACTTCCTTTGGAGTTTTGTCTAAAGGAACCTCAGGATCTGGGGTCATCACTTCTTTCTCTTGATAAAAGCTGTCTATGGTGAGAGCTCTCTTTTGCTTCTTCATTTTTTTAGACAGCATGGATATCTCTTTAAGGTAGGGAAAAAAACGGTGGCTGAAGATCTTTGCCCTGGGGCACTTCGGGAATTAACTTAAGGTGCTGGGCCGGTGGGGGCTAGGACTAAGTCTGAATTACTCCTTAAAAAAGGCAAGTCTGCCAGAACACCTGCACCCAATCAGGGCAGAGTGTCCTGATTGCCTCAGATAAACTCCAGGTGTTTGGAATTTGGAGTTTGGAGTTTGGAGTTTCTGCCACAATGAGCTGAGCTGAGTCCCACCCTCACTTCCGGCCTAAACCAGAGTCCTCTGACACAGGAGTCCTCTGTTTATCCTGTCTGAGTCAGACAAACCTGATGTAAAGTTGTTCAGAGATATCTGCAAGCAGTGTCCAAATATTTCTGGGTTTGTTGACTTGAAGATCAGTTCAGAGGCTTATTTTATTGTTGATTTCATTGTTGAAGAGAGACATGAAGGAGCTCACTTTCTAAGGGGAGAGACAGCATGGAAATAGCTATAGACATATAAGATAGTAAACGGGAGATACTCTCAAAGCTTATTGCCTTGGAGTTCTAACAAAATCTTATTGTAGGAAATGAGAGGCTAGCTGAGACTTTAAGGAAGCCAATGAAGTGTGATGAGGAGGGAAAGCATTCCCTGCTGGGGGGACAAACAAACAGCCCAGGAAAGTCTTGGGGGAGTCTAGGGGTTGGTGGGTCTAATGTGACTAAAGATCTAAGAAAGAAGACAGGAAAGAGTGCTCAGACTGTTCAAATCAAAGACCTCCCTTCCTCTCTCCACCAAGCAGGAATACCTAGCTCTCCTCCTTCCATAGAAGTACTCAGAGATCCATTTCCCTAATGTGTTCATACTGGGAAACCAAGAGCTTCGTAATTCCACCCCAAGATTTCTTCCCAGTGAATTTGACTTCTTATATATAATCTTTGTGCATGTGAGTTTCTGTCTCAATTTTTTTTGATTGTGATCAGAAATTTACAACAAAAGTCACTCACATAGAAATAATTTTCTCCTGTGGGCAAATTGTTAGGAAAGCTTCATCACTGGCCCATTTCCAATGACCCCACTCAGAAACCATTAATTCAAAGGAGTTTTGGAGGCAAATCAGTAACTACAAGCCCATATTTTATCATCTCTATAAAATAGCAAATGAAATTAATTTGTAAATTTAAGAGATCTTACTGTACCTTCCCCACTTCTTTTTGTCTCATCCTGTCCCCTGTAGACATGCTGAGAGGCAAGTCTCTAGGAAGCTGTTTTCTGTAACAAAAATACAATGGCAATTTTTCAGAGCACTTTCTTACCTTTTTATAGCTTGTCATTTATTATACTGATAATACTTAGGAGTATTACAAAATTCCTGAATAGTTGAGAAAAATAGACCCAAAACATTTCTTGAAAGGGAGAATGAGTACAGACACAGTATTTACTTGAATCAAACTCTCCATCATCATTTTGTTATAATGTTTTCAATCTAAATTTCAAAGGGAAAAGGGGTAAAGGAAACACCTATCAATTACCATCCTTGGCAAAATCCCCTGGGTTTTGGGATTTTCATTTCCATTTACAAAATGGAAGTGGCTCATTGTATAATAAAAGTAATTGAAATCTAGATCTCCTAACCTTTAGACTGAAGGATTACCTTGTGTAAAATGGGCAGAGTGAGATGAAGACATAGTAGAGGAGCAGAAAGGGCATTGTACTGGCAATCAAGAAACATAGGGTACATTCCCAATTCTGTCACTCCCTAATAGGGTGACATTTGGCAAGTAATACATACCCTATTAATTTATTTTTTTTTCAACTTGAAAATGGAGCTAACCGTATAAGACCTAACTGAAAGGGTTGTTGTGAGAGAATTACTTCATAAATTTGAGTTATTATTATGATTCACAAGTGTTTGAAAGGCAATGATAATATCAGGGGGACGAAGGACCAGCCAGTTGCTTCAACTTCAGAGAATTATAACAGATTTGGGAGTGTATAAACATGTATTATTACTACTCCCTCATTTTCTTTCCTCCTACTCCAGCCCAGGGACAGTGAGTCATGGTTGATAGCTGGGTGGGAGGAGGGAAAGATTACAAAACTCAATCTTTTAAAAAAGAGACTAGATGACCACTGATCTGGGATGTTGGAGACATGTTCTCCTACATCCCAAGTTTAAGTGTGACTTCTAAGTTTTCTTCCTGGAGCTCTAGTGTTTGACAATTCCCTTATTTTAATATTATGGTAAAGGACAAAATATGTTCTAGTAAGGGAAGTGAGGCAATCCCGATGCAGACTGAGCCAGCCAACCCCAGACCCAGAGCCAGCAAAACAGGACTCTGTTATTTTAGCACATTAGATCCTATAGCTACAGTGGGGGAGGGACACTCCTAGCAGTCCAAGGCAGAAAGAGTGCTTATAGTCAGGTCTCTAGAAGGATTTCTGAAAACTGTTGTACAAAGCTCTTGAAGTTTGGGAAGATGCACCCTCTACCCTGAAAACAGAGTCCTACCTTAACATAGAGTTAAAAAGCCGAATAATAGGCTAGGAAAATGAGTAAGAGAAGCCAGGAAATAAATGTTGCCTTGAAATAGGAAAACAGCGTCTTTCTTTGTGGATAGTTAGCAAAGGGTCAAGGTGGGCAGAATTGTGTAGATTCAAATGAGGGAAACATTTTTTCTTGATTTTTTCCCTCTCAAGATATACTTGTGGGAAAACAGTTGAGCAAGAGAGTAAATATTCTTTAATAAAGAAAAATATTTAGAGATCTTTAGAATGTATATTTCTAACTTTTCAAATCAGACCTGGATTATGTTTTTGAAGTTCAGCACATATTAATGTAAATTTACAGTCATTCCTGCAACAAAAATTAAATCAGACTCATTTTATTCAAGACTGCACTTGAGGTCAATAAGGATGAGGAGAATTGGTATATTTCTCATGGAATCATTTTTGAAGTAATTTTTGTTTGATTTTGACCCATATACAGTTGACTCCCAAATGCATATATCCAACTCTCACCTTGCTCCTGTTCTCTCTCACTGGTTCCTGGCCTATGGAATTCCCTTATGTGAAATGGGAAAGTGCGCAAGTAAATATTGGTATGAGGACAAATTCTTTTTTTAAGCTTTTAATTTTCAAAACATATTCACGGATAATCTGACAACATTGACTCTTGCCTAGCCTTGTGTTTCAGATTTTCTCTTCCTTCCCTCCACCCTTCCCCTAGATGGCCAGCAATTCAATATATGTTAAACATGTTACAAAATATGTTAAATCCAATATGTATAAATATATTTATATAATTCTCTTGGTGCACAAGAGAAATCAGATCAAAAAAAGAAAGTAAATGAGTAGGAAAACAAAATGCAAGTGAACAACAAAAAGAGTGAGAATGTCAGGTTGTGATTTACATTCAGTTTCCACAGTCCTTTCTCTAGATGTAGATGGCTCTCCTCGTCACAAGATCATTGAAACTGGCATCACTCATCTCGTTGTTGGAAAGAGTCACGTTCATCAGAATTGATTGTCCTATAATATTGTTGTTGCCGTGTACGATGATCTCCTGGTTCTGCTCATTTCACTCAGCATCAGTTCATGCAAGTCTCTCCAGGCCTCTCTGAAATCATCCTGCTGGTCGTTTCTTACAGAGCAATAATATTCCATAACATTCATATACCATAATTTATTCAGCCACTCTCCAATTGATGGGCATCCATTCAGTTTCCAGTTTCTAGCCACTACAAAAAGGGCTACTAAAAATATTCTTGCACATGTGGGGCCCTTTCCCTTCTCTAAGATCTCTTTGGAATATAAGCCCAATAGAAACACTGCTGGGTCAAAGGGGATGCCCAGTTTGATAACTTTTTGAGCTTAGTTCCAAATTGCTCTCCAGAATGGTTGGATCCGTTCACAACTCCACCAACAATGTATTAGGGAGGGCAGATTCTTAATAGATCACTTACTTATATGGAATTAATATGTTTTAGATCAACAAAGTCCAAGATATTTTCTTTCAGACATGTTTACCACCTTCACTATATTTAATATAAATTTAAAATACATAATAACTCTATAGGTACTATTTCAGGGACTCTTTCTAGAAAGATTATTCTGAAACTAGCAATATGAACCCATTTAGAAAGTGAAACAATGAAACAACACAGAATTCTGATTAAAGGAAAGTTATCCTTGCCTTTCTGAATCATTTTAGTTCATATTTTAAAGAGAGCTGGAAAATTATCAATATATCCAAGTTTTATTGACTATGTTATGCCAACAGTTAACTGAATTCATTCTTTCTTGGTTTTCTTTAGTCAGGTTCAAAAGTGGAAGGCAGGGGAGCAATACAATATTTCTAGAGCACCTAGTATATTCATTGAACAAAACATTATGTATATATATATATTTATATTATATATATATCACATATATAATATATATAATGTTCTTCTATCTTCTTATTCTTCTTAGGGACATAACTAAGGAAGGATGATTGGAATTTTGCTTTAGGACATAGAAACTTAGCCTCTCCTGATAGATCTCTATGACAGGGCAGATAAGGGAAATCAAAGAGGGAGTTTACTCCCCAGCTAGTTAGAACAATCAATTCAAATATGGTTATCAAATATGGTTACCAGATGATAGCCTTCTCTACCCCCAATCCTAGCAGTTACACATGAACTTAGCCAGTGCCTTGCATGGGTCCCTCAACAATGGTCTCTCAGTATTGTAGGGTTTCCATCCATGGAAATTGATATCCTGGTCCTTTATTCTGTTCTTGCCCTCTAACCAAATTTGTCTTAAAAACAGATTTATGAGGATGGATTTTTTGTTCCTTGTTCTGGGCAATAGTGATGCCAGGTTTGCTTCTGATTTTGTAGAATCACACAATGTTTTCTACCATCTAAAGCACTGGCATTCTAAAAGGCTTTGGGTTTTGGTTCTCACTGCTCTCTACTCAACCTTTCTCTTAATCATCCCAACTATTCCAATGAAATAAATTATCAAAATTCTCTCAAATGTGTGTGTGTGTGTGTGTGTGTGTTTATCAGACAGAGACAGAGATGGAGAAAAAAGAGAGACAGAGAGACACAGAGAGAGATACAGAGAGATAATTGTTTCTTCTTTTGCAACCTGTCTCTCCCACAAATATCTTTCTTTTGGTTTTTGATTGAAGATATCACATGTTAACTATTTTTTCAACTTCTGATTCTATTCACCCTCAAACTCCTCATATTCTTCCCCCTTCATTAATAGTATTTTTTCTAATTACATGTAAAATAGTTTTCAATATTTATTTTTGTAAGATTTTGAGCTCCAAATTTTTCTCCTTCCTCCCTTCTCTCCCCACTTTCCAAGACAGCAAGCAATCTGATATAGATTATACATGTCCAATCATGTTAAACACTTTTTCTTATTAATCATGTTGTGAAGAAAAATTAGAACAAAAGAGGAAAAACCACAAGAAAGAGAAAAGCAAAAATAGGGGAAATAATCTGTTTCAATCTGCTCTCTCCATTATTTCTCTGCATGTGGATGACATTTTCTACCCCAAATCTGTTGGAATTCTCTTAGAGCACTACATTTTAGAGAAGAGCTAAGTCTATCAAAGTTGGTCATTGCATAATCTTGCTGTTACTATGTACAATGTTCTCCTGGTTCTGCTCACTTCACTCAGCATCAGTTCATCTAAGTCTTCCCATGTTTTTCTGAAATGAACTTACTCATCATTTCTTATAGAAAAATAGTATTCCATTACATTCACATTGTTCAGCCATTCCCCAATTAATGGACATCTCTTCAATTTCCAGTTTCTTGCCACCACAAAAGAGCTGCTACAACCATTTTTGTGTGTTACATGAGATCTTTGGGATATAGATTCAAATTCAAATTCAAATTCAAATATAGTTCAAATTCTTCTTATTCAGTCTATTTCCCAGGCTTAGCGATTTGATATCCAGTGTTTCTCACATCCAATCACATGGGTTAACCTCTTATCACTTATCATCTAAAATTTTGTAGTAACCTCTTAGTTGCTGTTTCTAGTCTTATTCTTCTACAAAAAAATTATTACTACAGTTTCAAATCATTCCTCATGAGTTATGGGCTTAACCCAAGGAGGTGCCTTCTCAAAAATACTCAGTAGCTCCCCTTCCTTTTAGGATTTCTGGGCATTATATTCAAAATGGTGAAGTTTAAAAAGTGTGTCACAAAAATGGGAAAAAGAATTTCAATGGGGCACACTGGTCAGAGTTCTTTTCAATCAGTAAGTTGTGCATCTCTCTCTCTCTCTCTCTCTCTCTCTCTCTCTCTCTCTCTCTCTCTCTCTGTTTAAAGATTATAAACATTCAAGAACATTTGTCTCCCTATAGAGCTTTTAGTACTGTATCTGTGTGGCTCATGATCCAGAAAGAGTTGATGATTTTTTCTAGAGCTGAGTAAATAGTTCATTACCTAAAGCAGTCCTATTGAGTATGGGTGTAGCAAGAGTTACTCTGAGGAAGCAAACACACATATGTAGAATTTAAGGCTTAAAAAAATTGGCTCCAACCTACATTTTCAGCCTTATTTCCCATTATCTCTCTACCCCCTGAATTTGAGATTCTATCTCTCTACTTCATGCATTTACAAAAATCATCCTATATTCTTGAGAGAATTTCCTCTTTATCTTTTCCTCTAAGAATTTTCATTTTCCTTTAAAACTCAACTCCAGTGCCCCTTCCTTCCATTTAACTATTATTTCTCTCAGATCTAAGACTATCTCTTTCTCCTACAAAAATTTCTTTGGTTTCCAGTGACAGGGTTTTCCCCTGATTCCATTACTCCTTATCTCCTCTGTAATATGTTGTGTCCTCCATTGATAGAATGAGCAAAATGTCAACTCTTTGAGGGCTGATATTCTTTCTTTATCATTGTATTCATAGGATCTAGTACCCTGTCCTGCACAGTTAAAAAGGTGGCAGAATGAAGAAATTTATCTAGCAACTGTCCAATTTTATATTGACTTTCAAACCATTATCTGTGCATGTTTAAATTATTTGACATTAGCCCTTTTCCCCCTCAGTTTGAAAGTGTCATTGACAGGTTTGAAATAGCAATATTTGAGTCATTGGCTGGACACCACCAGCCATGCTAGATTCCTAGAACTCCAGCACAGGCAGTCTACTTTCATCTCCCCAAATGTCTCATGGAGGGTCATGCTTTTGCAGGAGTCTCACGACTTCAATGAGTAGTGCTCCAGTGGTTTGGAACAGTCCATTTGGATTGCTGCGTTGACATCTTGTTTCCCATAGCACTTTTCTTCTCCTTCACTAAGAGATTAATGTCAGCAGATATTTTTCTGTTATATGCAACCTTGAAGATTCTCTCAGTAAGCATGGACATGAATTACATGGATTTTTTTTGGGGAAAGATGTGATAACTTTGATCCAAAAATATTTCTCTATATCTCCTAGCTAGAAAAAGAAAGAACAAAATGGCAGTATGTTGTGGCAGAGATAGGAAGATCTGTATTTGAATTCTGTCTCAGACAATAACTTTTTGTGAGATTTGGATAAAGCCAGGTGATCTCTCTAAGCCCTGGTTTTCTCAGCTATAAAATGGGAGAAATAATACCACCTACACTATATCATTTTTAGAGATAGGAATAGGGACTGGACCTATGATCTTATTGGCATAAGAAATTTTCAGGTAAGAACACCTTTTCCATTGATAAAGGTAAATGCCTTCTCTGCAATTTATAGACTTAAGGAGTTACGTAGAAGTGTGAAACTTGAGGGAGCTTGCCACAAATTCCCTAGTGCTATGAACCAGAAGAAAATATCATTGAGAAATGTTTTACAAAATGGAAAATAAGGGGGCAGAGCCAAGATGGCGGAGTGAAAAGGTGACTTTCTGCCTCTCCTCTAATCTTCTCTCAAATCAACAATAAAATAAGCCTCTGAACTGATCTTCAAGTCAACGAACTCAGAAATATTTGGACACTGCTCTCTGGATAACTTCATATCAGGTTAGTCGGACTCGGACAGAGAGATAAATAGACGATTCCATTATTGTTCTGTAAAAAATGACCAACAGCAGGATTTCAGAGAGGACTGGAAAGACTTGCATCAACTGATGCTGAGTGAAATCAGCAGAACCAGGAGAACATTATACACAGCAACAAGACTATACGATGATCAATTTTGATGGACATGGTTCTCTTCAACAATGATGTGATTCAAACCAGTTCTTCTGCAGTGAAGATAGTCATATGCATCCAGAGAGAGGCCTGTGGGAACTGAGTGTGAACCACAATACAGCATTTTAACGCTTTCTGTGAATATTTCCATGCATTTTGTTTTCCTTCTTAGGTTGTTTTTTTTTCTTCTCTTTCTAGATCTGATGTTTCTTGTGCAGTAAGATAACTGT